>JBAMJV010005805.1:0-145194 GCA_037951105.1 Echinarachnius parma
ACCCAAGTTACACAACAAACTGAGATTATTTATTTGCGCGCGAAGCGCGCAGCGAAAACTTTAAATGGATGTATAACTTAGATTATAAATGTTATAATTAACAAGTATTGGCTGATACATATCATGTTTTCTTTTCCTTTTTCTTTCTTTTCTTTTTTTTTTGAGGGGGGGGGGCTTTTTGGGGGGGCAAAAACGCGTTTTGCCCCCCCACTTTTTGGATTGGGGGGGCGGCCGCCCCCCCTGCCCCCACACTTCCGGCGCCTATGGTCACAGTCACAGACACAGACAGACTGACAGAGTCAGACTCAGTCAGAGCCAAGGATAATTAATAAATGGATATTCAGCAAAAATTGTCCCATCATTTGCCGAAGAAAATAAGCGTCCTGTCGTCCTGAGGCGTTTTACCACGCACCTGTGCCGTGGCTGTGGCAGAGCGCATGTGACATTGACATTGTCAACTCAATGACATTTCCATGCAAAACATTCACAATACGACACAAAATTTTGCGTCGGGAAGGCGAAGCCGAAGGCGAAGAGGCTTCTTTTTTGGAAGGGTTTACAAGAAAGTTGATTTGGAGAAAAAATGGTAAATTCTTGAAGATTTTGTAAAAGGAGAGGTAATCATTTTGAAATGAAAGCATACCCATACAAGATTACCTTGGGCTTATTCATATGGATAATATGTTGCTTTGGTATTCATTTATTTTCCCAAAATATGTTTTTTGGGTTCATTTTCCAAAGAAAAAAAAAGGCAGTGTATACAGCCACACTCGTGTGTCTTTAGCTTACGGCCACACTCGTGTGGCTGTATCCGTAGAGCCGCATATGGATATACAGCCACACTCGCGCATGCGCATAGCCAAAATTTCCGACTTGTATATTATCGAACATCGAGTACGAGATTACGCAAAAAGCGGCGGCATGTACCGAGCATCGAACTCGATACACATACACAAATTTTACACCGGGCCGAGATACACATTCTGTAATTAGCCACTGAATCTGACCTATAGCCACTGAATCTGACTTATAGCCACTATCTGACTGAATCTGACCGCCTTCATCAATGGTCTCTTACCTGGCAGATGAAATTCAACACAGAGAAATGTATCTTCTACGGTTCTCACTCCGCCGAAACAACATTGAAGGCAATTACCTACTGGGCAATACTCAACTTACAGCAGTTCAAAACTACAAATACCTGGGTCTTACCTTTTCTCACAACCTATCCTGGCAAAAACACATTGATGGAATTGCATCAAAATCAAACCAAATGCTCGGGCTTATCAATAGGAATCTACGACGCTCTTCCCAGAAGATCCGACAACAAGCCTTCTTCTCCCTGGTTAGACCTCGCTTGGAATATTGTGCAACAGTCTGGAATCCATCTACAAAGAAGAGCATCTCAAAGATTGAAGCTGTATAGAGGCGAGCAGCAAGATTCGTTCTTCAACAATACCGCCATTCTGAGAGTGTGTCTGCTATGATTCAACAACTTCAATGGAGTACACTGGAAAGACGCAGACACATCTCCTGCCTTAGCCTCCTCTACAAAATTCAGAATGGCATGGTAGCAATTACACCTGACCAACTCCTCACACCAATGGCCCCAAGCATCACCAGACATAACTATGATCAGCTCTGTGCGTAGCACAGAGCTGTGAATTACTGACGATCGAAATGGTGTAGCGTTTTTGCGATGAGGTGTTTTTATCACCTTTAATTATAATTTTTTTGTATTTGGTTAACCTTTTCTAGAGAACAAAAGTGCGTTTTATCTGCGCGCTACATAGAAATTATATGAAAAGAATAATAACTTACCTCAAATTGATGATTAATCCCAAACGGCTTCGCACAAATATTCGAAATTGTCCTGTCGCCTCCAAAGTCATCGGCAATGCATGCTGGGATATATAGGCGAGGTTTTATTCCGGTTCCGCGCGTAAGTGGCGATCGGTTGACTAATACATATAAGCCAGGCCACTGTACTCAATGTTAACCTAACCGCCTGGCATATACATCGCTCGAAATCTTGCAGGAACATGTTTGTAGATGGGCGATGAGGTGTTTTATCCTCTTTAAGCAGATTTTTTTTAAATTTTGTTTACTTGTACTGCACCCTAAAATACCTATGTACGACGGCGCTACACAAAATTGCTATAAAAAGAATGATAACTTACCTCAAATTGATTATTTATGTCGATCGTCCTTGTTAGAATCCGGCTTTTTTTTCTCGATCCGTCGGCATCGCACAGCGGGATTCTAACAAGGACAATCGACATAAATAATCAATTTGAGGTAGGTTATCATTGTTTTCATAGTAATTTTGTGTAGCGCCGACATATATGGGGGTTTCTGTGTGTAGTACAAGTAAACAAAATTAAAAAATAATCTGATTAAAGGGGATAAAACACCTCATGTCAAAAAAACTTCTTAATTTCAATCGACATCTCGTCACAGCGATGTGCTACGCACATCGCTGATCACAGTTAACGACGAACTATCAATCGCTGTGCAGAATGCGCGCACATCTTGGCTCGTACGCCAAAGTTTGACCTGCGACCTCACGCATGCGCACTGTGGACACAAATTCGGATACCATTTTGGAATTTTTGCTTCTTACCACAATCTGGACGATAAAAACCTAATTTTGTGAATAAATACACCGAATGGAGCCTCATGTATCAAGACAGTGGACCATTGATGTCCATGGATAACATCCGTCGTAAGTATAAAACCAGATATAAATTGTATAGTATCTTATATACTATTTTTACCAATAATTGTTACGAGCGGTACACCTAACACACACTTCAATATGCCAGGCTCTTTGCTACGCACAGAGCCTGGTTAGGTTACACCAGACAATACCACCCAAATAAGCTCAAGCATATACATACTCGAACTCAGCTTTACCAGAACTCCTACTTCCCACAAACTGTAACAGCATGGAATGCGCTCCCCAATAATATCTTGGCTGAACTACATCACTAGGAGCCTTTGTGGGAGCAGTTGCCTCAATCGGCAATTAATGGGACACCTCACCGGTTCCCCTCGACTCTACGTCCTGACTGATGGACCCTGTCGAGTACCCAAGTAGAAGTAGAAGTATAGCCACTGAATCTGACCCATAGCCACTAATCTGACCTATAGCCACCATCCTAGGGTCAGGGTATAGGGTTAGGGTTAGGTTATGTTTTTGTTTTTGTTTTACTGATAGTATAGCAATGTGTATCTCGGCCCGATGTCAAACTACACATACACAGCGTCTTTAGATTATCAGACTAGCACGCAGCGCATATCCATTGCGCCACAGCGGATTGGCTTGAGTTGCAGCGGAACAGAAGAAGTTTTGTCTTTATTAGTACTTTCGGGGGCTATAGGTCAGTATATTTAGTGGCTATATGTCAGATTAGTGGCTATAGGTCAGATTAGTGGCTATAGGTCAGATTAATGTCGGTATACACGCATTGTGCTGCCGTAAGAATAGCCGGCGTGTGGCTGTATCCATAGAGCCGTGTAATACGTATGGAGTGTGGCTGTATCCATACGCGGCTCTACGGATACAGCCACACGAGTGTGGCCGTAAGCTAAAGACACACGAGTGTGGTTGTATACACTTTTTTTTTTTTTTTTTTTTTTTTTTTTTTCGCCGATCCGATCTTCTGATTTTTCTGCATGATTAAAAATCGGCAGAAACGATCCCGATCAGGCATGATCGGATCGGGATCGTATGCCGATCCGATGATCGGTTACAGCACTAGCTGTAGTCTACTTAACTCTACAGAACGCCTAATGAAGCCCCCAAACTTGCACTTTTGTGTGCACGATATTTTGATGAAATATATTATTGATACGATACTTACCATCTATCGATAATTTTTCGGGCGAGTCACGGGTACCCAAAATTTACCCATTTGTTGATTTCGCTATTGGCATGTCACGCCGCTGGGAAAACATGTTCATTCAAGTGACAAAAATCGAGCGCATTTATGACAATAAATCATCTTCTAAAATACAGCAAAATTGTAAATGAATTATATTTTTAGCATTTCTGACATGATTTTAACGGAATTATGTTAACATGATGTTCAAATTTACCTTGATTACGACATTTCTGACGAGAATAGGACATTAAAGGCAAGGCTCGACACACGGACTGGCCTGCTGGCCCGGGGCCAGTGAAATTGCACTTGGGGCCAGCAAAATGTATAAATGTCATATTTTGGTGGCCCGGTCGGGCAAGCAGATTTTCAACCCGACATTGACAAAATGAAAATATCTGTAATCACATGTTTGATAAGGAAAGAGTGATATTTTGAATAGTAAAAAGCTTACTCATAAAATACAATTTTGGGGCCAGTAAATTTTATTTGGGGCCACCAGAATAGGGGAAGAATCTATTTCACTGGCCTGACCGGGCCACTGACTTAAAAGGTGAGTGTGGAGCCCTGTTAAAGGGATAGTTGAGTTTTGGTAGAGAGGGCGCTAGACTACTTTTTTTTTTGTGAGGTAATGAATAACTGAGTGTAAAATTTGAAAGAGCATAATATTTAAATAATAAAATCATCTTTGTTTGATCAAAATCGGTTCAGAGACGGCTGAAATATCCATAAATATAACAATTTGTAATAAAGCTGGGGCCCCAGGTTTACTAGAGAATTTTGAACCAGCCGTTAAAAATTTTTTTAAATGCTTCCTCTTTTCAAAAAGTTACAAAATAGGTATTTAAATAGTTGTTGGTTATTTCTCTATCTAATCACTATTTCAACAAAACATCACATGCACAATATTTTATTCAAAATGGTTGAAACCGATGAGTGTTTAGAGAGCGCCCTCTTACGTTTTAACGGCTCTTTTTTAATGATCACATGATCTTTACTACGTCATTTGTAATTTTGTGTTCCTTTCTAGTTATAACTATTAGTTTGTAATGTAATGATGCAGGTTTTGGTTACTAAAATTCAGTTTCACCAAAACTGTACTCTCCTTTACCAGAACTCAACTATCTCGGTGACCGATCGTATCTTCAACACACTTCACTGAATATGATTGTCATCGCGCCACTATTTTGGGCTATTATCTACTAACAAGCGATTATCATTTAGTAGATCTAATAAATCGATGACTCCCAATACAATTTTATGTTCCATTCGTATTACGTAGTTCAGGCGAAGCAGCGAAAACCTGTCGCGGTTTCGCATTGAACCAAAAACCGCAACACGTGTGTTTTCGCTGCTTTGCCTGAACTATGTAATACGAATATAACATGAAATTGTATTGGGAGTCATCGATTTATTAGATCTACTAAATGATAATCGCTTGTTGGTAGATAATAGGCCAAAATAGTGGCGCGATGACAATCATATTCAGTGAAGTGTGTTGAAGATATGATCGGTCACCAAGATCATTAGTGTCCTATTCCCATCAGAAATGTCGTAATCAAGGTAAATTTGAACAGTATGTTGCCATAATTCCGTTAAAATCATGTCAGAAATGCTAAATCTATAATTTATTTACGAATTTGCTGTATTTTAGAAGATGATTTATCGTCATAAATGCGCTCAATTTTTGTCACTTGAATGAACATGATAACTCTTGCGTTCAATGTACCCGTGACTCGTCAACAGCCTTAATCTCTGCACAAATATGTGATGTAACTTGGCCCTAGATGAAAATGATGATTTGTAGCTCGAAGTGTGCGGGATACAATCATAATAAGCGCATATAATATGAACAAACATAGATGCTCTTTACAGCAAAAATTAACTTAAACCTATAAATAACAAATAATACACGTATTATGGAATAATTTATCATTAAGTTATTTACACAAATATTTAGCGCAGTCAAGTAACCAATGACGGGAATTTGTGCCAATGAGTTTATGTTGTATCCCATTGTGTTCCTTTATTTCCAGACCAGACTAGAGCCATGGATGTGACCAGTTTATCTTCTGTGTCTTGTGTCGAGGACCAGACTGCAGCGTCCAGCATCACCAGGTCAGCTATGGGGGACTCTCTGCAGGAATATGAAACACAGTACTTTGGATTCACTCCAAAGTCATTCATCGATGGTGGTAAGCCTTTCACTTCTTACAAGGGATTTTAATTGTTGTAGGTAAGGTAACCTAACCAGGCGCTATGGTACACTAATGTTCATATGTGACCCGTCCTACGTAGAAGAACCAGAAGTCGACAAAGTTGATTTTCTGGATTTGTATTTAGTTCGATTCAGCAATATCTAAGCTTTAATATGATATAAAGTTTGTCTCATAATGATTCTGCAACGCGGAGTTATTGACGCTTTTCTAAGGCAAATATTGAACGGTCTGGAAATAAGATGCCGAGAAAATAGCTCAAGAAACTTTACATCCATTTCGAAAGTGAAATTAGCGTTTTAAGCAGGCCATAAATGAACCGATTGCATGAATAGAATGTCGTAGCAACCTTTATTCAATTTTCTTGAAAACTTGCATATCAGTAAATATGTATGATATACACCTTCCCTCCAGAAACTGTTGAATATTATCCATGCATTGTAGAGATATGAACAGATTTAATTACAATTTAAGTGGGTTTGGAACGATAAACTGTACACATCGAGCACATGATACAATAGCGAGCGCTTTCAGGTAACAAAAGGGATTCCGCTCTGGCTCTGTTTATTGTTCGATTAATCGGTATTGACTGGCAGTTTGATTTTAGGAATGCAAACTTGCGTCTGGTGCGTAATGTATAAACTATTACAAAGAACAGTATGTTGATACGTGAAAAGTAAAACGGGGTATCGAAGCTAGACATTTTGGAGGGGGAGGCCCCAGGTACCAAAGGGGGAGGGGGGGGGGGGGGGATCCGTTGGTACAGGGTTTGTTTTCGTTCTTTTGGCGGGGATGCCCGGGGATGTCCCTTAGAAAATTTTGAAACAGGTGTCTAAGTAACGGAGGCGAGCCTCGGTCAACTTCAAAATGAGGGTATACAGACTGTCCCAGAAAAAACGAAACCGGGTTTCATGGCAGAAATTTTCTGTCATAATGAATAATTTCTTTGATGATATATATATGTCTGAAAAGCTCTGTATCTCTTCTTTCATTTGATGTACAACTTATGGCACATAATTCACGCAAGACTGAATTAGAACAATGGAAAGAGGTGTTACCAAAATTCGATTTGCGCGCAGAAATTGCAAGTTTGGGTGAGGTTTTGGGGAGAGTTTTAAGAGTAGTAAACGTACTTCTTTTGAAAAAGGACAGACACCGCATGAAAATTCATAATTTTATCTTTTATATGACACCTCATGATTAAAAAATAAATTATATATGCCAGAGAACGAGTACAATGAAATCATGCTTGATTCCAGCCCAAATGGGTAATTTTCCTGATCTAGCCTGTTTCCCATGGTTTCCCTGATCCCCATGTTTGTGTAAATTCACTCATGCATCAAAGTCCATTGTCAGGAAAGGTGAGCGACTTCTTACTCAACTTTCACTCATTTAGGCAGAAATCAGGCATGGTTTCATTGTACTCGTTCTCTGGCATAAATCATTAATTTTTTTAGCATGAGGTGTCATGTAAAAGATACAAATATGAACTTTCATGTGGTGTTTGTCCTTTTTTTAAATAAGTACGTTTACAACCCTTAAAACTCACCCAAACTTAAAATTTATGCGTGCAAATGGAATATTGGTAACACCACTTTCCATTGTTCTAATTCAGTCATGCTTGAATTATGTGCCATAAGTTGTACATCAAATGAAAGAAGAGACACAGAGCTTTTCAGACATCATCAAGGAAATTATTCATTATGACAGAAAATTTCTGCCATGAAACCCGGTTTCGTTTTATCTGAGACACGGTGTATAAAAGAGTGGGATTGTGCTTTAGCCAACTTAAAACAAGCTCTAAATAGCGGTTTTTTTTTTTTTTTTTGGTGGTGTGGGGGGGGGGGGGGGGTATGCCTTATTATAAAATTATTATTGAACTACTTAAATATTTAGTACGACAAATTAATTCTACATACGATTAATGAATGTTATGTTACAGGGCCCAATTCTTTAATCTATATAATACTCACACTCAACCAGTGGTGTACATAGTGTATGAGGTTGGAGGGGGGGGGGGGGGGGGGGGGTGTGCAGTTAATTGGATAGGACTTGGGTCGTATTGTCATAAACATACTTTGTCAAACTCAATAGGGCCACTATACAATGGAGGCCATTTGGATTACTAATCTCCGTGCAAGCGACCGCGCAGTCAATAGGGATTAAAGAATCTCGATGTGCGCTGGCCGCTCTTGACGGCTAACGAGATTCCAACTTAGCACAAAGGGGTTGTTAAGAGGCGGAGCTTAATATCGATCGCTTTTAGTGGCAAATAATTTTGGAACTCAAACTTTTCAAACCTGCAAAAAACATGCTTCAAAACTCTGCTTAATTTTTACCTTTCTACTGGATATTTTTACTGGATATTTTGCGTACCGGTAGAACAGATATCAGGGAAATGCATGAGGCAATAATATTTTTTTTCACTTTTTCATGCAATTTCAAATCAATCGTGATTTCTGAGGTTCGACATCTTGCGACTTCTGGCTCCTTTGCGGATGGCGAGGCACATATGTATGGCAAGGCTCGACACTCCCGCTGGCCCGGGGCCAGTGAAATTGCACTTGGGGCCAGCAAAAACATATTTTGGTGGCCCGATCGGGCAAGCAGATTTTCAACCCGACATTGACAAAATGAAAAAATCTTGTTTTCTTAATCATGCTTCATCTGTAATCACAGGCTTGATTAGGAAAAATGTTGGGGCCAGTAAATTTTCGCTCGGGCCACCAGAATAGGGGAATAAACTATTTCACTGGCCCCACCGGGCCACTGACTAATAAGGTGAGTGTGGAGCCCTGTGTAGGGTGTAGGTAGCCCCTAAATACAGCATCACCAGGTCTGCCGGAAGATGAAACAACATTTTATGATGAAACACAGTATTTTGGATTCGCACCAAAGTCATTTATTGATGGTGGTAAGCCTTTTGGCATGCTCACCAAGACATGCCCATAGCATGACTAAAAGGACGGATGTCTGAGGCAGTTTATTGTACACAGCATTCTTTGTTTTAGTGATGCCATGGGCTTATTTTGGCAGAGAACATTAGCTAGCCTTTCCTCATTCTGTATAAAGGCAGTGCTCGAAATTAGCATAGGGCTCTGGTTTTTTTAAAGGTGCCAAAAGGCTTAATGGCACTTTGAGGGCCTGTATTTTTAAAAACATACTGAACTGAATACTTATTTTTGTATTTTCTTATAGCATCCACCTAGATTGATCTCCCATACCTTAACGAAAATATTTGGACTTCCCTTTATATAGGTCAGATAACCCTAAAGGGCCAATTGTTAACGGAAATTTGTCAACCAAAAATGGGTCCAATTATGTTCAGGTATAAAAAAACACTAACAGATTTTTTAATTTTTTTATTTGTTGATAATTATGAACGAGTGTGAGTTAAACTTTCAGAAAATTAACGGCGCTTAATATGTAAAGTAATATTTTGACAGTACAATGCCATCAAAATTGGTGTTTCGGACGTTACATCCTCCGTTAACAATTTAACCCCTCATTACCCCTACCAGTATCATAATTTATTGAAATGATATCAGTATGAAAATTGAACTAACAGTTTCCTCATCATATTGCCTAAAAGGGAAATGACTGATTTCTTAAGCCAGCGATTAAAAAAAAAAAAAAACATGAAATGCACACATGCTCTCATTTTCCGTTAACAATTTTGTAACGTCCAAAACAATATTTCCTTAGAAATAATTTTTAAAAGGGGGATAACACAAACAATTATTTATCTCAGTTTTGAAGAGACTTGATGTACCTTCCCATCACAGAAAAAAAAATGCAATAACTTATTGTATTATGATTATATCTTTAAAGTTAACTTTCCGTTAACATTTGTAACATCCGAAACAAATGTAACGTCCGAAACCAAAAATGTAACTTATAAGCTCATAAGTCACAGGAAAGGGCACATTATATGAATCAATCATCATAATATAAAATAGTATTCATTTTAAAACAAATATACACATGAATTGGGTAATTAATTGCCAAAACAAATGTTTGAGATCAACCAATGTAAACAAATGTGTTTCGGACGTTACATGGGGTAATTGTTAACACAAAATTGCTATTTTAGTGCATTTATTTTCAAAATGATAATATATGGTTATTATTATTCATTTAGATCATGTAAATGAAACATAATCATCAAAATACATGATGCTTTAACAACATTTAGATGCTAAGTCTGCCCCAAATCCACATTTTCACCAATTTTTCATCGATTTTTCTCAGCTAATTTGTAACCACTAAAGTTTTACAAGACACTTGATATAGTGAATGATATGACTAATCTACTTGGAACAATAACCTTTCTTTTGTGGAACTGAAACACTACCTGCTGCAACAACTCCTGTATTTTGTTTACCATTTACAGAATCTTTTGTATGGTATTGTGAGCTCGTTTCGGACGTTACAAAATGGTGTTAACACACATTTTGATTGCATAAAAAATTCAATTTGGAACATTTAAAAAAGTATTATCTACATTTTTCATGATCTATATGCTTCCTGCTCTAGCAAAAGTGTTTTGAAAAATAAATGATCAGTTATTTGTCTCTGGGAAGAACTTTAATTTAAAAATGTGAGGAATTGCTATTTTTGCCCCATAATTGTTCATGTTGTAAAGTACACAGAACTACATGTATACTGATTTTGTTTTTTGTATCACATCAAATGCATTATTAGGTTGATTGCCTTTATAATGTTCTATAAGAAACAAATGTTAAGTCTCTGTTTCATCATTCATTTAGTGGAAATATAGACATTTTCATTAACAAAGCCTTTTAGTGGTATACAAAAGTACAGTATAACTATGCTAAATTTACTCTTCTGATAATCTGATATCATTCATTAGTTGCAAAATATGTTTTTCCATACTTAAACTTGATAAGAAGAAAATAATCTGCGCTGATCCACATGTTTTACTGACAATAATTACAATGTTAATCATTTGTATTTTAAAAATCCACATGTTAAAACAAAAGTTAGTTTTGAAATACTATATGGCATATGCCATGTAAACTATCTATAGGTACATGTACACCAAGATAATTCCTTATCTTATTCTTAAGACAATTTCCAGAACATTACTGGTTTATGATCAATTACATTTTTGTGCAAGTCAACTATCTTTGAAAAATATAACCATATCTGCTGGAACAAATATAATTTCTTGACCGTAACCTTACATGTATGTGGTACATGTATACAAGTGTACTGTACATGTGCCAGTTCTTGAATTTGAGGTTTTGCTAATATCATATTGATCAGTAATGCATTTCTGACAGTTATTCTAATTTTCGATAATAGTTTGATAAAATTAGTTTGAGCTTCATATTTTATCAAAATAAGAAAATGGAAAATTTAAATCATATACAATGTATGTCATTGTACAATACATATCTTTTATCTTTTGTAAAATGATGAAGGAAACTCTGGAAAGTCACATCGATCATCCTTTGACTGTATATATAATAACAGTTTCTAATTGCATGTAATATTTGTACAAAATCTTGGATTTTGTCTATCAATATGGACTTCATTCACTATCCCTTTCATTGGGAGTTCAATTAATGCACATATTTATGGGTTTTACTTGCAAAATCATGCAAACAAAGCGAGTTAAGATATGTTTTGAAGTGATGTTAACAGCATGTAACGTCCGAAACAAAATAGGGTATGTCATAACATAATGCAACTTTGCTACAATAAATTATAGATCACAATTCTCAAATTGTAGTTATTGTAGTACTAGGTACTTCATAATTTCACTAAAACCCTTAAAATTGCCTCTAATTTGGAGATCTGAACATAATTATAGATAAATCAAATTTACATGTACTGTAATGTATAATGTCATATATATGGTTGATAGAAGACCCCTTTCTGTGCTTTGAAGTTAATTTGACCATTTCAAAGAAGAATTTGGATAGATTTACATCTAAACATATACTTTCTGTATTTAAATATTCCAAAACAGCAAAGATTTAAACCACAACTGGTCATAGAAGTGTGAGAAAAGGGTAAATGTTAACAATGTGTAACGTCCGAAATACATACAAGAATGAAATTTGAATTTTTTTTGCAAGTGTCTTGCTCCAATTTTATATCATGTAAATATGTCCTATCATGTATTGTTTCCATACAATAAGTTTGAACCAACAACAGTAAAACAAAATTGCATTATAAAAACTTCAAATTGCAAAATCCAAATTTTAAGGCTATTTTTCACTTTAAAATGACCTAAAAACTAAAAATTTAAGAAACAGAAGCCCCCAAAATGGCACACATGATGTCAGAAGCCCACTTTAATTATTTGTATTATTTGTAATGCCATTTGGAATAGTAGGATTTTAGTATGGCAATGTGAAAATGTATCATATTTTTCTTTTAAATACAGGAAATCCTAAATGTTCATAGATATTTTGCAGAATTGGGGATAGATTAAAGGGATCTAGTAACTTTGTTGAGATGTGCAAAAACTGATGAATGGTTGATGCAATGTATACTGTTGTTATCTCATATGTCCTCAGGGTATTGTGTGAAAATTTCAGGTCAAATGGACAATGTATGGCCAAGTAATGAGCGAAAATGCAAAGTGATATTGGGTGATATTCACCAACTCACTGCATTCACTTTGTACAGGGATGAAAATCTCGCCCGGAGATTTTCTTATCTAAATACTTCAATCATACATATCTTTGTAATGAAAGGGAAATTTGAAAAACCGAAAGCTGTCCCATGATTTTATTGTTAATACGAATACAACAAGGTATAAAGGAACCGCTAGAATTACAATTTTATTTTGAGGATTTGGACAATGTTACTAAGTCCCTTTAAGCCCAGATATTTATATTTCACGAAAATATAAGTTGTGTCAATGTTAAAAAAACATGTTTGAAGTTAGTTCACTTAATTTCAATTTTGACCATGTTGGTTGACACATTTGGCATCTTTAAAAAAACCAGTGCCATAGGCCCCACGGGGCCACTAAAAATTAGCTTCGGGACATCCTAAATTCTACTGACCTGTTCGGGCAAGCAAATGTAACAGAATTTGTTATATTTGTCTTTGTTTGGGGCCACCAGATTTAGGTTTCGGGGCCCCTAGAAGTATACAAATCTTGTTTTGACTTGCCCGACTGGGCCACAAAGCAAAAAGGTTAATTTCTAGCATTGTGTGAGGAACTGTCATGGTAAAGAACCGAAGGTAGCTCAAAGTATATTATTACCTTGATCAAACAAACAGCAATGCAAAGTAATTTGAATCACATTTTATTTCATTATTGCGATGGTGAAAAGTGGGCAAAGTCGAAAATTATTTTAAAAAATTGATTTGTCTACTGGACTTATTCTTCTAGAAAAAGATTTTAAAATCAAATGAATTCTCAGTGTGGAACATTTGTTTGGTTAATTCCTTGATGAAAACAAGCGTAGTGCCTTTTCACATACTATTCTGATGAATTGATTTACCTTTTCCCATTGATTCTTTGTTCTAATGTACAATGCCCTGCCCTGGCAGACAGTCTGTATGAAATTGATTTATCTTTCCCCATTCTTTGTTCTAGTGTACAATGCCCTGGCAGACTATCTGTATGACATTGATTTATCTTTCCCATTCTTTGTTCTAGTGTACCATGCCCTGGCAGACTATCTGTATGACATTGATTCATCTTTCCCCATTCTTTGTTCTAGTGTACAATGCCCTGGCAGACTATCTGTATGACATTGATTTATCTTTCCCCATTCTTTGTTCTAGTGTACCATGCCCTGGCAGACTATCTGTATGACATTGATTCATCTTTCCCCATTCTCTGTTCTAGTGTACAATGCCCTGGCAGACTATCTGTATGACATTGATTTATCTTTCCCCATTCTTTGTTCTAGTGTACCATGCCCTGGCAGACTATCTGTATGACATTGATTCATCTTTCCCCATTCTCTGTTCTAGTGTACAATGCCCTGGCAGACTATCTGTATGACATTGATTCTTCTTTCCCCATTCTTTGTTCTAGTGTACCATGCCCTGGCAGACTATCTGTATGACATTGATTCATCTTTCCCCATTCTCTGTTCTAGTGTACAATGCCCTGGCAGACTATCTGTATGACATTGATTCTTCTTTCCCCATTCTTTGTTCTAGTGTACCATGCCCTGGCAGACTATCTGTATGACATTGATTCATCTTTCCCCATTCTTTGTTCTAGTGTACAATGCCCTGGCAGACTATCCGTATGACATTGATTTATCTTTCCCCATTCTTTGTTCTAGTGTACCATGCCCTGGCAGACTATCTGTATGACATTGATGTATCTTTCCCCATTCTTTGTTGTAGTGTACAATGCCCTGGCAGACTATCTGTATGACATTGATTCATCTGTCCCCATTCTCTGTTCTAGTGTACAATGCCCTGGCAGACTATCTGTATGACATTGATTTATCTTTCCCCATTCTTTGTTCTAGTGTACAATGCCCTGGCAGACTATCTGTATGACATTGATTTATCTTTCCCCATTCTCTGTTCTAGTGTACAATGCCCTGGCAGACTATCTGTATGACATTGATTTATCTTTCCCCATTCTTTGTTCTAGTGTACAATGCCCTGGCAGACTATCTGTATGACATTGATTTATCTTTCCCCATTCTTTGTTCTAGTGTACCATGCCCTGGCAGACTATCTGTATGACATTGATTTATCTTTCCCCATTCTTTGTTGTAGTGTACAATGCCCTGGCAGACTATCTGTATGACATTGATTTATCTTTCCCCATTCTTTGTTCTAGTGTACCATGCCCTGGTAGACTATCTGTATGACATTGATTTATCTTTCCCCATTCTCTGTTCTAGTGTACAATGCCCTGGCAGACTATCTGTATGACAGTGTAGATGCATCAGACAAGTACATCGCTGCACAGGTTGGTCTTCTCAATTCCATACATTCTTATTTGAAATATATTGGCTGGAATTCACAAAGGAGGTTTGTTTGGTGTAAACCATGGATTAAATCATGGTCTGCATACTATGGAGTGCCATTTGTAAACTGATGGAGAATGAATGTACACTCCTTAACCCCTTGACTACGGGAACCAGGTGGGTTGTGTACAAAGTCTATGGGGATTTCAGGAACTCAAAGGGAATGGGTTAGTTTTTAACCATGTTGATGCTACACATTTGCTAAAGGCACCAAATCAGATGGTGGAATTTGCAGGTTAGCATGCACTAACGGTCATATCATTAGAAATTAGCAATTATTTTCACTTGTCTACAAGCAGCACTTCATAGATGTACACCGTGGTTTAACCCATGGTTTATGCAGTGCTCTGAATAAGCATAGGTTTCAGGGCCACCAAATTTCTTTGATCCTAAATTCTACTGGCCCGTTCGAGCAACCAAATTTAACAGAATTTGTTATAAATGTTTTTCTTTGTTTGGAGACACTCAAAGTTGAACAATCTTGTTCAACTTTCGAAAAATGCAGAAAATGCTCTTTTTGGCATTTCGGGGGCGAATTCGCCCGCCGCCCCGTGTCTTTTTTTCCCTGAGTCTGTGTGTTAAACATTTCACCTCAAATATGTTGAGTGTTGGTGCCTTGAACTCAGAGCTGGGACATCTGTAGTGTACTAACTTTACTATAATATTGTTGGAAATTGAATTGTCTTTTAGTAAATGAATGAAGCAAGACATTTGTATTTAGTCTGACAGGGTCAAAACTTATTGCATTGTACATTGTATTTTGTTTACATTTTTAATACTGAAGGAACATGGTATATTGAAATGATATGTTTTAATTATTGTCTTTTCCTAAACAATTTGGTGTAATATCTTATTTCTTTGACATTCCATGTTCCTAGGCTCAGCAAAAGAAGAACCCTGTATCAGCAGAGGCAGTTAGAGAGGTAAGTTATGAATGCTTGTAATATTATATTTTATTTTTAAAATGGCAACAAAATATACTTTATGCATGCACAAAGTGAAGCAAACCAGGACTATATGTGACCGGCTATAGCCAAACCCTGCACTTGTCAACAATGCATGTTTTGATGAAATGTGCATTTTAAGTTAACATAATGTGTGTAAAAGACTTAACATTGAAACAATCATATCTTCGCCTATTATTGACCACTCTGTTAGAACAAAGCATCAAATGAAAGCTTGTGATAAGGCCTTTCTGATGGTACAAAAATCTACATTTTGATTTTTACCGACAAGTGCAGGGTTTTGATATAGCTGGTGACATATGATTAGCCTATTTAGGACTGTTCTTGAAACTGAACACATGGAAGCCTCAAGGTGAAAAATTGGTGTTGTACCAAAGTTTATATTTTTTTTTAAAAAAAGGAAACTAACCAAAATGAACTTGTAAAGAAATAGGATTTCCTTGGGATTTTGAACATGAAATCTTCAAATTGTGAGACTTTTGCTCTACAAATTGAGCTAGAAAGCATATTTCTGGTTAGTTTCCCTTTCTTTGAAATGATTTATAAAAAAAGCTGCATCTTTTCTGTGATCCTTTGCACATATCCCAAAATGTATTTGTTTATCCTTTGGGTTTGTGTCAGGTATATAAGAGCATCTAACCATTATAAACATAAACAATGGTTTCAGGAACGAGCAACCATCAGAAGGGCTTTCTAGCTCAGTTGGTAAAGCTCTCGGTCTCGGGCTCAAATCCCAGGGAAACCCTTTTTTCTTTGTTCATATATTTTTGTTCATTGTCATTTATGTATATTTTGTATGGGACTTGTACTAGCAATCTGTCAAAAAAATGTTTTTAATACAGGAAAGAAAATCATTGACAAGATTTGTATCATTGAAAGGGCTCGCCTCGCCGACTGGGAAGTGTCTCTGTATGCCAAGTTAGTGCAAGATGTGCCTTTGATGGTCTGGAGATGTATCTGATGCATTCAGCATTAACTTTGAATACAGTTGAAAGTCTCCCAGGCCCCAGGGAGACATTAAAAACTGAACACTTCAGTCTTAAATATCTTCTTTATTGTTTTCTTTCTTGTGCTACAGTCATCCGACAGATTGCTGGCCTATCTGCAGTTTGCAGTCTGGAGACGTATCTGATGCATTCAGCACTAACCTTGAACACAGTTGAAATTCTCCCAGGCCCCAGGGAGACATTCAAAACTGAACACTATAGTCTTAAATATCTTCTCAAACTGTTCCCTTTGAGATTCTGAAATCTCCATAGAGTTTGTACACAACACACTTGGTTTCCGTAGTCAAGGGGTTAATTGTTTTCTTTCTTGTGTTACAGTCATCCGACAGGTTGCTAGCCTATCTGCAGTTTGCGTTTGACAAGGCCTTGATCGTCTGGAGACATATATCTGATGCATTCAACGCTAACTTTGAACACATTTGAATGTCTCCCAGGCCCCAGGGATACATTCAGGTCTGAACACTTCAGTCATAAATATCTTCTTTATTGTTTTCTTTCTTGTGTTACAGTCGTCGGACAGGTTGTTAGCCTATCTGCAGTTTGCGTTTGACAAGGCCTTTGATCGTCTGGAGACATATCTGATGCATTCATTGCTCTCTGAAGTCTTAAATATCCTCTTAATTGTTTTCTTTCTTGTGTTACAGTCGTCGGACAGGTTGTTAGCCTATCTGCAGTTTGCGTTTGACAAGGCTTTTGATCGTCTGGAGACATATCTGATGAAGAACATCTTCCATATCCCAAGTCATGTGATCCTACCTGAGGACAAGGTGGGTTCCTTCATTTGATTGTGTCTCCTAAGTTGAACTTAACTCTAAGTTGGACTTAGAATTTATGGAAAGCCATTTGTAGCCTTGGAATAAAATATATTCAAAAGCAGACATGCAATTTGTTATTTTTCATACATTTTACATCAAAAACATGAAATCCCCTTGATAATAGCTATGATTTGAATCAATACTTTATTCCTTTTAAAAGAAATTGTACAAATATTTTTCCAAATAAAACCAATGGCTTTCCATAATTTCTAAGTCCAACTAAGAGTTAAGTTCAACTTAGGATCTTTGTGAAACACCCCCTGTAGATTATTCTAGAATATAAATTCAAATCTCAATCTTAAGGAGTGGTTGCTACAACCGGCCGTGTGACTGTCAAAAGTCACATTGCCCAGAGGTGCGAGATAGGTCTCTTGTAGCATGCCCCTACTATAACCTAAAGGAAAAAACAACGAAATGGAGAAGTAAGAGTATTATAATGGATCTTAATAATTAAGATACTACTACTAGTAATCAAAAATTAGTTTACAACTAACAAATGGGCTTCTTGTGATAGTCAATTTAATCAAAATGGCAATTACCCGAAGTGTAGCTGTCTTGGCGTTCTTCTTCCTTGATCTGACCTAGGTTGCGTTCCACATACATGTTAGATAATGTACAAAGTTGTTTGCGTGCAAATTACTTATGCTACAACATTAGATTGAATGAGACGAGCTTGTAACACACTTTTAGTGTTAGTTTTTACTAACATTTGCCATCACGTGACTAGAACGTTTGCGCCATAGAGTACTGGACAAATTTGATTGCATTTGCATTTGGCTACAACATATCTATTAGACGAGGGCGACTCGTAACGCACTTTTAGTGTTAGTTTTTGCTAACAATCCCCGCCGGGCGATTGCGCGTGCTGTCCAAAACTATCATATGTCAAATTCAGTGGTAAAACAGTCATCTGAGGGATATAATAGAAGATATCAACTAGAATTTAGAATTTTAGAATTTAATGAGCATTATGATTATTGTCCAAGTGGGTGCTCTATCATTACTCTGATACAATACTCTAAATATACCCATAAAACAAGCCTCAACACTAACTTGTTTTCTTCTATAATCTGTTTGGGCAAGTACAATCATGAATTTTCACATTTTACAAAAAGAAAATGTACTTGTCCCAGTCACCAGTGGCTGACCGTGCCATCTAGCAATAGAGGCATGGTGCAACTTACTTGCCCCAGTCACCAGTGTCTGACCGTGCCATCTAGCAATAGAGGCATGGTGCAACTTACTTGCCCCAGTCACCAGTGTCTGACCGCACCATCTAGCAATAGAGGCATGGTGCAACTTACTTGCCCCAGTCACCAGTGTCTGACCGCGCCATCTAGCAATAGAGGCATGGTGCAACTTACTTGCCCTAGTCACCAGTGGCTGACCGTGCCATCTAGCAATAGAGGCATGGTGCAACTTACTTGCCCTAGTCACCAGTGGCTGACCGTGCCATCTAGCAATAGAGGCATGGTGCAACTTACTTGCCCCAGGCACCAGTGTCTGACCGCACCATCTAGCAATAGAGGCATGGTGCAACTTACTTGCCCCAGTCACCAGTGTCTGACCGTGCCATCTAGCAATAGAGGCATGGTGCAACTTACTTGCCCCAGTCACCAGTGGCTGACCGCCCCATCTAGCAATAGAGGCATGGTGCAACTTTTGACGCAGTACATCAGAGATGTTTGAAACATCAAGTCCTAAATTAAAAAATTAAAAAGTTACAGTCCTTCCCGTGCCACTTTTGGCACATAGGGTTGTGCATATCTCTGATTCATTAGCCCTAGGCCACATGTCTACTGAATTTAGCAAAAGCTACAGAAGAGGGCTAGTCCTCTGGTAACTCGTATAATTAACTTTCCCTTCTCCATTCTATAAATGCCGAGCGCCTGGCTAGAAGGCAGAAGGTGCCATTTGTAAATAATCTTTGGTATGACCCCATCTAGGTTCGAACCCGTGACCTCCCGTGCATGAGTCGGACACTCTAACCACTAAGTCACCATGCTCGGTTTAGTCCTAAATCAATCGTGTACAAATAAAGAATTGTATTGGTCAACTGCACAATAACATTGAGATGAATACTATTTAAAGTAATTTTCTCCTGTTTTGTTTTCTGTAGATACATGTGGAGCTGGCCGTGACTGAGTCCGATGAAATGAGACTTGATGCAGAGCTGGAGGAGCTCAGGCAGCAGATACACAATGTATGTCACGCTTACTATTGTAATACAATACGCTCTAGAGCTCTTTAGTGCTCAACATCAGTACAGGGGGGTGTTTCACAAAGATCCTAAGTTGGACGTGAACATTATGGAAAGCCATTGGAATGAAATATATTAAAAAGCAAAAAAGCAAGTATTTTAGACTTTTCATAAATTTTACATCAAAAACATGAAATCCCATTGATAATAGAAAATATCAATGATTTGAATCACCATTTTATGCCTTTTAAAATAATTTTTTACAAAATTGTCTCAAAGAAACTAATGGCTTTCCATAGTTTCTAAGTCCAACTTAGAGTTAAGTTCAACTTAGGATCTTTGTGAAACAGGGCTGGTTAGCTATGGGCCACAACAGTTCTTCTCTTGATATTAACTGGTCAGTTAACCTGTTGCTTACGGGAACCGAGCACTTGAGGCTATGTACAAAGTCTATGGGGATTCCAGAATCTCAAAGGGAACGGGTTGAGGAATAGGCAAGGATAATCAACTTTCTTGTCCATATTTTCATCATCTAATTTATTTATTCTGGTAAACTACAATGCCATAGATCTGTAAGTGATCACCCCTTCCATTCACTTGTGTTCATTTTGTCACGGACGGGGACCTAATCCCACTCCCATAGACTTTGTACTCAGAGTCCATTCACAGACGGAGAGAGAGGGGGACCTAAACCATGATTAGGCCGACACCTGTATTTAACATAAAGATCTATACAAGTCATAAATGTCTGCTACAGCAGTGTTTGTGGACTAATGATGTGCAGCGTGTGCAGCAATCTCTATTTCTTTTTGATAAACGTTTTATCTAAATGTTTCTGTATCTGTCTAGGCTCGCTATGTGAATGGTCGGCTAGAACAGTGGTCCAAGGATGTGCAGCATGTGCAGTCTCTACTGGACTCATTCCTACAACAGCTGGAGGAACAGCAGAGAGTCTGTAAGCAGGCAAATGGTAAGCATCCGGCTGCTGTGTGCTGTCACTACTATTCCATCTCCACGAGACATGGTTGTGAACAATTTTCTGACCTAGCAGTTAAAAAGGCAATCGTCCAGCTTCAAACCACTTTCGCTCTGTCCTTCCAATAGAGGATGTTATAATGTAATTATAAAGAATAATAGTAGACATGTATAGAGTGCAAATTGCAATGAGCCTCTAAGCGCTATTATTATTACCCCGGTCCGCGGATACACACTTCAATCTTAACCGCATATAAAGTGCACAATTTTCACTCTCTGGGGAGTATTCCAGCCAGTCACTTGTTAGGCGCACACAGTGCTAAGGAACCATGTTCCCATCCTTCCGGGTCCCCATTTATACACTTGGGTGGAAAGCAGCAATATTGATAAATTGTCTTATTGGAAAAATAAGAACGGACAATAAACTGGATTTCGAACTCGGATCCCACTGATCTTGCCACCTTAAGCCTTCCACACATAGAGCCGACTCGACCCGATCCGACTGGTTTTCAGTCAGACTAGAGTTGGTTTTGCTCAGTCGTAGCCGATTCAACATGTTGAAACGGCCTTGAATGATCTCCGACTGGCACTTGACCGGCAAATAGGAGTCCTGAGGCAATGTATACTGAGCTGAACCGACTGGAAATCCAGTTGGATCAGGTCGAGTAGACTCGAGTATATATTCGAGTGGGCTCTGTGTACGGAGGGCTTAAACCGAAAACTCAATGAAGATCCTATAATATGCATATTGTACCTCTTCTGAAAGCTGAGAACATACTGAGCATGAAAAAGTTAATTTTGAAGCCCTAACACTGCCCAGAAAACAACTAAAAGCAAATTTAAACTCTTATTCTGAACCCCGATTTTTGCCGTTTGACGGCGATTTTGTGCAGAGAAATTTGATGACGTCACAGGTTGAAGAAGCCCAAACCACCCCCCGCATACGGCCGCAGACGGTAGAGCGGTAGTACCATAGTATACCCTTTGCCTCCCCCAAAGATCCCCCAGTCCAGCGCGCGCGAGTTATGCTGCCCTGCTCAATCGATAGAATGCCGTCCTTGTCAATATCATTTTTCTTGTGAGATTCGACCTGAAATCTGCAAAATCGGAGAATGGTGGAAATGTCTGAAGGAAGTGAAGATTTCAGGCATGGTTTTGAGGTGGAAATCGCGAGTTCGCCAGTATCGACAAAGTTGAATTCGAGTCGCAAAGTCGGGAAAAGGTGCATGGCGTATGGTAGATCGACAAATCTATCACTTTCATGGCCTCTTTGACTTTGACATTATATATTGTATTTTTCTCTGTCTGCATTCTAAGCCGACAGTGAAAAATAACAATAATAATGTCAAAGAGGCCATGAAAGTGATAGATTTGTCGATCTGGCGTATGGCTGCGGCAATTGTATAGCGAATTGCACCATGTCCATGCACAGTTTGTCGGGGAAGATGCCGGGGGAAAGGGCGCATTGAAACCCGGACTCCGGTGTCGGCACGCTACCCCGCTAGCTGCCCGTGCCGCGATCGTGAAGAGTACCCTACGAAACACAAATGTAACGTACCCAAAATAAACTAAATCTTCGACAATTGCTCAAACATGGTCATGATTTCAAAGTAGTTATCTTTTTTACCTGTTCTGTGTAACTACTTTGAAATCATTCATGACCATTATTTGAGCAATTGTCGAAGATTTTAGTTTATTTTGGGTACGTTACATTTGTGTTTCGTATGGTACTCTTCACGACACGTCACGGGCAGCTAGCGGCGTAGCATGCCGACTAGCGCCAAAAATCTCCCGAATCCCCGTCATCATTGTCGCTGTCTGATGAATCATTCCTGTCCTCTTCTTCATCTTCTTCGGAAACATCCATTGCGAAACTCAGTTCGAGAGTATTTTCCTCCATTTTCCTCGAAATAAAACTGTCGAGCTCGATCGTACGTTATCAAAAAGCAATATACACAACACATGCAGTACATACAATGCACGCGCGTCGCTTTGCTTGATCAGCTGATCGGCCGGGCCCGTTCAACCGGTGACGTCACGATTTTCAGGCCGATCGTTGAGCGAATTTCAGTCTCCGAGACGGCTCTCTTTTTATCCATTTTCGACATCTATATCGCGGATTAAGTTAATATTCTTAGAAAGAGTAACATTTCCTTCACAAACATACCAAATTTTGCCAATTTGAAAGTCAACGAGGGTTCGGTTTAAGAGATGTCAGTCTTGCTCATCGCAGTGGGCATGTGTTCTTTTGACTCAAAACCCTAAGATATTTTCAGTTCTGTCCTCAGCTGATGAAGAATTTACTCTATAAATTTCAGGTTGAATGTCATGTTACTGGATATGTTTTACAATCAAGACAGATGTACAGCATGGTCCTCTATTTTGATATCATATGATTAACCAAAATAAGGCCAACACAATAACTCAGCATATGTTGGATGTATACTCTACCTGTCATAACACAGAGCTTCCCTGTGTGTGTTTGCATTGTGAGCTTCCCTCTGTGTGTTTGCATTGTATTTGATTTTTCATGGCACTTCATTATTTTATTGCATTTGTTAGCAATAATCAGGAATCAGGATACAACACCACAGCCCCGTTGCAGAAAGAGATACAATCAATTGTAAGTGACAATTAATTGTAAGTCCTATCATGTGTTCTAAATGCACAAATCTGAAACGCCCACATTTTCTGACTTATAATTAATTGTAACTTACAATCGATTGTATCTCTTTCTGCAACGGGGCCGTGATGTTGTATTTTGGTCTCTTGCTATAGTTGTATTTTTTATGTTTTAATGATGCAATGATTTTATTATGTTTCTTATTTTAAATTATTTAAGACAATTGATATGTTGTGTTTTGTTTTCTTGCTTTAGTCTCAGATATGAAAGAATCGGTGGTATTTCTCGGAACGAGAGCGCATAAACTTCTGGATCTCTCAAAAACCCTTCAGGCACAGAGCAGACAACAGGCTTCTAGAGTAAGTAGTGTCAGAAATGCAAATCACATCATACATGTACTTTACATAAATATCAAAACAAATTGCTTTAAAGGGAACAGTCATACATATAATTGTTTGATATGTAAAAGTCATTAGTTTTTATGCCTCCGCAACGAAGTAGCCGGAGGCATTATGTTTTCGGGTTGTCCGTCCGTCCGTACGTACGTCCGTACGTCCGTACGTCCCGTTCTCGTGATCGCATTATCTCAAGAACCGATTGACAGATTTTCACCAAACTTGGGTCATGTATGTATCTTGGGGTGCCAATGATCTGATTAGATTTTGGGGTCATGGGGTCAAAGGTCAAAGGTCACAGAGCTCATTATATATGCAAAAATAGCTCGTGATCGCGTTATCTCAAGAAGGGATTGACAGATTCTGACCAAACTTGGTACATGTATGTATCTTGGGGGGCCGATGATCCGATTAGATTTTGGGGTCATGAGGTCAAAGGTCACAGAGCTCATTATATATGCAAAAATAGCTCGTGATCGCGTTATCTCAAGAAGGGATTGACAGATTCTGACCAAACTTGGTACATGTATGTATCTTGGGGGGCCGATGATCTGATTAGATTTTGGGGTCATGAGGTCAAAGGTCACAGAGCTCATTATATATGCAAAAATAGCTCGTGATCGCGTTATCTCAAGAAGGGATTGACAGATTCTGACCAAACTTGGTACATGTATGTATCTTGGGGGGCCGATGATCTGATTAGATTTTGGGGTCATGAGGTCAAAGGTCACAGAGCTCATTATATATGCAAAAATAGCTCGTGATCGCGTTATCTCAAGAAGGGATTGACAGATTCTGACCAAACTTGGTACATGTATGTTCCTTGGTGAGCAAATGAACTGATTAGATTTTGGGGGTCATGAGGTCAAAGGTCACAGGGCTCATATGTAAAAGTAGCTTGAGATTGGAAATCTCAAGAACTGAATATCAGATTTCAATCCAACTTGATACCTGAATGTATCTTAGGGAACAATTGTAGTCATTAGATTTTGGGGTCATGAGGGCAAAGGTCAAGGTCACTTATAGCTCATAATTGTGATACGGCAAGATCTAAAAGACAGAGTACCATCAAAATTTAGTTGACAGAATTAATTCTGTGTACTTGATATGAATAAATTGCGTAATGGCGGAGGCATCATTTTCGACTGCGCGCAGTCGAAGATCTATCTAGTTTATTTCATTAATCCATCCCACCAACACCCATAGATATGTATTTCATAGATCATTTTTACCCAACGTTTGTATCATTCATGAGCTTGCAGAAACAGAATAGTTGTATTGTGATAAGTACAATAGTCTTCTTCTAAAGACCATGTTTAAGTATAATGATGAGTTTTGAAATCATAACTTATTTGGAAGCCTTTTTTCCTGAACTTTTTTTATAGTATGGACTACCAGAACTGTTCTCTTTCGTATATTAGAGATTTGTTTGGCTGTTGGTTCCCTTTAACCCATTCAGGACGGATTCATTTTGCTACAACATGTATTCTCCATAGACCCAAGCCGGAGTATGTTGCTACAACATGTACAGTATTCTCCATAGACCCAAGCCAGAGTATATTGCTATAACATGTACAGTATTCTCCATAGACCCAAGCCGGAGTATGTTGCTACAACATGTACAGTATTCTCCATAGACCCAAGCCAGAGTATATTGCTATAACATGTACAGTATTCTCCATAGACCCAAGCCAGAGTACATGTATATTGCTATAACATGTACAGTATTCTCCATAGACCCAAGCCAGAGTATGTTGCTACAACATGTACAGTATTCTCCATAGACCCAAGCCAGAGTATATTGCTATAACATGTACAGTATTCTCCATAGACCCAAGCCAGAGTACATGTATATTGCTATAACATGTACAGTATTCTCCATAGACCCAAGCCAGAGTACATTGCTACAACATGTATTCTCCATAGACCCAAGCCAGAGTATTTTGCTACAACATGTATTCTCCATAGACCCAAGCCAGAGTATTTTGCTACAACATGTATTCTCCATAGACCCAAGCCAGAGTATATTGCTATAACATGTATTCTCCATAGACCCAAGCCAGAGTATATTGCTATAACATGTATTCTCCATAGACCCAAGCCCGAGTATTTTGCTACAACATGTACAGTATTCTCCATAGACCCAAGCCCGAGTATATTGCTATAACATGTATTCTCCATAGACCCAAGCCAGAGTATTTTGCTATAACATGTACAGTATTCTCCATAGACCCAAGCCCGAGTATTTTGCTACAACATGTACAGTATTCTCCATAGACCCAAGCCAGAGTATATTGCTATAACATGTACAGTATTCTCCATAGACCCAAGCCAGAGTATTTTGCTATAACTTGTACAGTATTCTCCATAGACCCAAGCCAGAGTATTTTGCTACAACATGTATTCTCCATAGACCCAAGCCAGAGTATTTTGCTACAACATGTATTCTTCATAGACCCAAGCCAGAGTATTTTGCTACAACATATATTCTCCATAGACCCAAGCCAGAGTATTTTGCTACAACATGTATTCTCCATAGACCCAAGCCAGAGTATTTTGCTACAACATGTATTCTCCATAGACCCAAGCCAGAGTATTTTGCTACAACATGTATTCTCCATAGACCCAAGCCAGAGTATATTGCTATAACATGTATTCTCCATAGACCAAAGTCAGAGTATGTTGCTATAACATGTATTCTCCATAGACCCAAGCCAGAGTATTTTGCTACAACATGTATTCTCCATAGACCCAAGCCCGAGTATTTTGCTACAACATGTATTCTCCATAGACCCAAGCCAGAGTATATTGCTATAACATGTATTCTCCATAGACCCAAGCCAGAGTATATTGCTACAACATGTATTCTCCATAGACCCAAGCCAGAGTATTTTGCTACAACATGTATTCTCCATAGACCCAAGCCAGAGTATATTGCTACAACATGTATTCTCCATAGACCCAAGCCAGAGTATATTGCTACAACATGTATTCTCCATAGACCCAAGCCAGAGTATATTGCTACAACATGTATTCTCCATAGACCCAAGCCAGAGTATATTGCTACAACATGTATTCTCCATAGACCCAAGCCAGAGTATGTTGCTATAACATGTATTCTCCATAGACCCAAGCCAGAGTATATTGCTACAACATGTATTCTCCATAGACCCAAGCCAGAGTATGTTGCTATAACCTGTATTCTCCATAGACCCAAGCCAGAGTATATTGCTAAAACATGTATTCTCCATAGACCAAAGCCAGAGTATTTTGCTACAACATGTATTCTCCATAGACCCAAGCCAGAGTATTTTGCTACAACATGTATTCTCCATAGACCCAAGCCAGAGTATTTTGCTACAACATGTATTCTCCATAGACCCAAGCCTGAGTATATTGCTACAACATGTATTCTCCATAGACCCAAGCCTGAGTATATTGCTACAACATGTATTCTCCATAGACCCAAGCCAGAGTATATTGCTATAACATGTACAGTATTCTCCATAGACCCAAGCCAGAGTATATTGCTATAACATGTACAGTATTCTCCATAGACCCAAGCCAGAGTATATTGCTATAACATGTACAGTATTCTCCATAGACCCAAGCCAGAGTATATTGCTACAACATGTATTCTCCATAGACCAAAGCCAGAGTATATTGCTACAACATGTATTCTCCATAGACCAAAGCCAGAGTATATTGCTACAACATGTATTCTCCATAGACCCAAGCCAGAGTATTTTGCTACAACATGTATTCTCCATAGACCAAAGCCAGAGTATTTTCGGGACCAGTCCTGAAGGGGTTAAACCCATTGCCTGAGGGAGCGTAGGCCCAGTTGTTATAAACATTGAGTACTTGCAACTATTGTAACTACTATGCCAACAGCTATAATGCTTCATGCTGATTGCCTAGGGTTATATGTAATAGGAAATGTATTTTATTATCTGTTCTGTCTCCAACAGAAACGACCTGCCGATGCTAGTGAGGAGGAAGTTCCTAAGAGACTGACCAGTGCACATGATGCTGAGTCTACTCGAGATCGGCTGAAGACTTACTAATTGAATGACTATATAATGTGGACAGTTTTCCCACTTAAATTTGTTTGTAATTAAATGCCTTCTTTGACAGATGGAATGACCATATCGTGCAGAGTTTCTCTCTTGAAAACTTTAGTTTTTGAAAGTGCCTTCTCTAACCGGGTGAATGTAATTTGAAAAGTATTTTATAATCTGTTCTGTCTCCAACAGAAACGACCTGCCGATGCTAGTGAGGAGGAAGTTCCTAAGAGACTGACCAGTGCGCATGATGCCGAGTCTACGTGAGGTCGGCTGAACGTTGTCCTGTGTACTTTTGCTAGGTGAGATTGACTGTTGTCCCAGATGGGTTTGCCATCTACAGCAGGACATTCAGGGATGGGGCGTCGATATGTAATTGATTCAAGGGGGGGGGGGATGATCTATTCATTCATCCAAGAATGCCCCCGCTGAACAATAGGTATTACGTAAGGATCGACGCCTATGCATTCAGAAGAATCTTGCAGTGATATTGATATGTGATTGGAGTCTCAAATATCACTTTTGGAAGAATCTCCTGTTAATGGATCACTTTAAAGGGAGTGTCCGCCTTTTACAAATCGTCTGAACAGTTGCCAGTAGACGGATGATGATAAATGTAACATACACACAAAATTTCAGATCGAACAACCCTGTAATTTGGATTCTACGAATGAAAAACAAATGTGAAGAAATGATCCCTTCATTGAACTATATATCGGCCAATAAATGCGTTTAACTGATTTAGCATAATATTACAACAATATTGTACTTATTCTTGTAAAGGTATATTGTGAAGCCAACATTTTCAAAGGTATGCCACGGAAAAGGTCTTGAAAATGAAGAACATACAATTACATGTAGTTAGTTTTAGCGAGTCTTAGTTATTTTGTTTAGTATTCGCTTACGCCTTTTTTCGATCACAATCAGTGCGCGGGTCACGTAGGGGTCACACACACCCCGGAATGCGCCGGCAGCTATCGTGAGCGAAATTTTGCACGGGTGAAGACTCGTAATGCATGATAAAACGCATTGTGTCGCATTATTTATTTTGAGGTCTATAACTTTTTTTTATGCCCCCGTGTTTTGGCTCACGGGAGCAATTTTAAAGGTTACGGGGGCAAATCACCATTTGCCCCGTGCATTTTTTACGCTAGCCTGGATCATAACAATGCACATTGTAACAACCATTTATCCCTTTTTGCACATGTCAACAAAGTTACTAGATCCCTTTAATGTCTGAGAAAGCAGCAGCAGCATCTTCCTGTGCAGGGCTGAACTTAAGTTGAACTTAACTCCGAGTTGGACCTACATGTAACTATTATGGAAAGCCATTTGTAGCCTTGGAATAATATATATTTAAAAGAAAAAAAACAAGAATTTAAGACCTTTCATAAATTTTGCATCAAGAACATGAAATCTCCTTGATAATAGAAAATATTAATGATTTGAATCGACATTTTATGCCTTTAAAAAGAACTTTCACAAAAATGTTTTTAAAAAAATAGTGGCTATCCATACTTTTTAAGTCAAACTTAGAGTTAAGTTCATCTTAGAATCTTTGTGAAACACAGATCATCCACTGTCGATCATTCCTCATGCATGTACGTGTAAATACATATTTATTAACTCATTTGTACATTGTAAATAGTGTTGTCAATTAATCTAAATTACAGTGAAGTAACTTCAGAAGTGCGTTTATAGCGATTAAATACAAACACACAAATATTACGTGTATATGTTTTTTTGACTCCGGTTTCATAAATATTTTCCAATCGTTAAAAATGTCCCGATTATTGTAACTATTTTAACAGATGTAGCTCCATTGTAATTGGCTTTTTGTCATAGAAGTTACTGCAATAATTGGAAATTTGTTACAATTGGAAAATTCTAGGGCCCTGATTATTTGAATGATCAATATATTTTGGTATGAATTATGAAGTATCATGGATGCTATGTACATGAATGCTTCTAATTCAACACTGCATCATTCCATGCTGACCCTCAGATGTTATTATCATGTCCTATGCAGTGGGAGCTAGATATTACTTGAGAAATGCACTTGTTTCCCCTAGGTTCCATTAATTTATTGAAATGAAGGAAATTGTCTTTGACAAATACATTATATAGTAGTACAGTGAAACCTAGTTATAATGAGCACCTTGGGCCCATTGGCACGAATTCTAAACTTGTGCCTGGCCTAAAAGACAAAGACTACCGGTAACACTTTGCACCAGCATACTTATTGTCTCGTAACTATGGTCCCTGGAGATGTTTCTAATTGTTTCCTTTCATTATCAAGTCAATTCCTTGAGAGCTGCTTATAAGCATCAGGACAATGGGCCCTTTGAAATTAGTTATAGTAAAGTCTGCCATCGGCCAAATTGCATCCTGGATCATCCTGGACACTGTATTGCTGGTGACCTGTTTCACTGTTTCACTGTTAAGAATTGAATTTAAAAGGGCCCATTGTCCTAATGCTTATAAGCAGCTCTCAAGGGATTGACTTGATGATGAAAGAAAACCATTAGATATCTCCGGGGACCATAGTTACGAGACAATAAGTCTGCTGGTGCAAAGTGTTACCGGTAGTCTTTGTCTTTTAGGCCAGGCACAAGTTGAGCGACAAGTTGAGAATTCGGGCCAATGAGTTTACCTCGTTATATCAGATTTCTCATATCAGGGCTGAACAATAATTAAATACATAAAACTCTGTGAAATTACCTCGCTGTATCCGGTACTTCATTGTAACAGCTTGTTATGAAGAGGTTCCACTGTTTTTGTATATTAATTTTGGAATCAAATAACAATAAACCAGTCTCCTTTTAAATGCCTTTAATATGCTAGCATGATTTGATTGAAATAGCGAAACATATTACAAAAGTTGCAGTGATATGTACAAATTATTTAAATTATTATAAGATCTCATAATATATTATTTGATTATTAAATAACATACAACCCAATTTACACGTTAATGTATTATCTTGTAAGAGGTAAATAATTATTTGATTACCAAAAGAAACATATCAGGAAAGTGTACAAAAATAACTAAGTGAACCAAAGAAGAGTTAGAACTATGTGATGATACTGTGTTTTGCCTTTTTAGCAGAGTTGTTAAAGGGGTAGTAGTTTTGGTAAGGCGGAGCTTTAGTAACCAAAACCTGCACAATAACATTAAAAACTAATAGTTATAACTCCACCATGCTCGAAAGGTATAGAAAATTACAAAAGACTAAGTAAAATTAAAACCCAAGAGGGCGCTCTCAATGCATTGGTTTCATTTTCAATTATGCAAGTGAAGTTTTATTGATATGCCTCTTTTGAAAATTTTTGAAAAAGTAAGCATTTTTTCAATTTTAAAAAAAAATATGGAATAAATCTGGGGCCCAGATTTATTCCGATCGGATATGTGTATTGATATTTCAGCCGTTTCTGAACCGATTTTAATCAAATAAAGTTTATTTTGTCATTTAAAATTGTACGCTCTTTCAAATTTTACACTGTTTTTCATTATCTCACAAAAAATATTTTGTGCAGCGCCCTCTATACCAAAACTGAACTACCCCTTTAACATGACTTATACCATCGCTAGGAATTGACTGTTTCCCCCCTGTGCCATTTTTGGCTAGTGAATTTTAATATCTTCACATATTTATGACCCCAAACAAAGAAAAGCATTAGAAATTGTATTACATTGGTTGCCTGGTCAGTGCCTGGTGCTAATTTTGAGCCCTGTTTATAGTTGGTATACAAAATCTAAGACAATTCACACATCATTATACAAGTAATTATGATGTTACGAGTGGCTAGAATAAGCTTATAAAAAATACACATCAGATATATGGTATATTGTATTACAAATGTAGTTAAATTTCATATGTACAAACCAGAATGTCAGGCACACATTGATAATATTATATGAAATATTATTCTTAGATTATGTTCTATTCAATTTGTCCAATTGAGCCATGTTTATTTTGACGATATATATAAATGCATATATTTACAGATAAATAAAATAATTCAAATACTCTAAATCTATTTTCTTTGTGGCAAGCACAATTATTTTGTTAGTACTTGAAGTTATGAATTATAAAGCAGAGGTCCTACAAATCGGTCTTACATTCAGATTTAAAGTCTAAAGGCTCATACTTTGCATCTATTCTGGGCCCCGTTGCAGAAAGAGTTACAATTAATTGCAAGTCAGGTCATGTGTTCTAAATGCGCAAATTTGTGACTTACAATTGATTGTATCTCTTTCAGCAATGGGGCCCTGGAGTGATTGCATGTCCAGTTAGACATTTAAACAGAAGGCAAGTAGTGCTATAAAGTGGTTCTTAGGATCTACACACTCTGATTGGCTGATAAACATGCCACTCCGATTGGCTGATAAATATGCCACTCTGATTGGCTGATAAACATGCATTACTTCTTTGATTGAGCTGCCTGGGCAGTAGCATATGTGGCAATTGAGAAATCATTATTTCTATACTAGTACACAAGTGGCTGTTTTGGGATACGAGCATGTTCATTTCAACGATACAAATCCACATTAATTTTAATTTAACTTTATTTGTTACCACTTTTATTTTACAAATAATGAAAATGTAGAACTCTGCTTTCTAATATCATAATTACAACAATCACAATATATAAAATATAATATGTGGACATATATTCAGTAATTGAATTTACAAACATTGATTCCTTAAACAGTAGTTCTTAGAGTACTATACAAATAAGTACATAAGTACAATGTATATATTTCTAATTTGTTTGTACTTAATATTGAAATGGGATGTAATGGTATGAACTATAAAATTCCTAATACATAATGTTATTTCTTCATCTTATTAATAGCCAAAAAGCCAAGTTCTGCCTACTTCATCTTTAAAATTGACAAGATCAAGGGGCTTCTAAACTTCTAGGTTGGGAGGTCTGCTTTTTTTTGCATTTCCAGGCGTCTTAATAATAATATATAAAAGCAGTTACACCACACATACAAGGTTCTTTTTACTAATCACACTGCGCTAAGAACAAAGTACAATAGCAGAATATATGTGTAGTATTGATAATTGATAATACTATGACTAGATTAGCTTGAAAATGATTCAAGAATTTACAAAGCTTGTAGCACAGATATGGTTATCATTTTTCCTTTTTTTGCAGGTTTTCTTAAAAATATTTCCTTACACAAACAGCATACTTAAAAAGCATCATGTATTTAAGGTCCATGAACAACTCAGGAGCACAGGACATCTGTCGTAGATCATTTGTGTATTGGTCTGTTCCTTTAATCTTTGCATTCGCATCATTTCTGCTCATAAATCCACTGATTTAAGGTTACTGAGATGTCACATTCAAAAATGCGCACAGGGAAGCGTCGTGTATTCAATCAAGGCGGAGCTAGACGTGAGCACGACACACACTCAATCTCTGTTATATCTTGGGTCTCCTATTGATTGGGTGGTGTGCATACAGTCTCTGTCATATCTTGTGTCTCCTATTGATTGGGTGGTGTGCATACAGTCTCTGTCATATATTGTGTCTCCTATTGATTGGGTGGTGTGCATACAGTCTCTGTCATATCTTGTGTCTCCTATTGATTGGGTGGTGTGCATACAGTCTCTGTCATATCTTGTGTCTCCTATTGATTGGGTGGTGTGCATACAGTCTCTCCTATTGATTTGGTGGTGTGCATACAGTCTCTGTCATATCTTGTGTCTCCTATTGATTGGGTGGTGTGCATACAGTCTCTGTCATATCTTGTGTCTCCTATTGATTGGGTGGTGTGCATACAGTCTCTGTCATATCTTGTGTCTCCTATTGATTGGGTGGTGTGCATACAGTCTCTGTCATATCTTGTGTCTCCTATTGATTGGGTGGTGTGCATACAGTCTCTGTCATATCTTGTGTCTCCTATTGATTGGGTGGTGTGCATACAGTCTCTGTCATATCTTGTGTCTCCTATTGATTGGGTGGTGTGCATACAGTCTCTGTCATATCTTGTGTCTCCTATTGATTGGGTGGTGTGCATACAGTCTCTCCTATTGATTGGGTGGTGTGCATACAGTTTCTGTCATATCTTGTGTCTCCTATTGATTGGGTGGTGTGCATACAGTCTCTGTCATATCTTGTGTCTCCTATTGATTGGGTGGTGTGCATACAGTCTCTGTCATATCTTGTGTCTCCTATTGATTGGGTGGTGTGCATACAGTCTCTCCTATTGATTGGGTGGTGTGCATACAGTCTCTGTCATATCTTGTGTCTCCTATTGATTGGGTGGTGTGCATACAGTCTCTGTCATATCTTGTGTCTCCTATTGATTGGGTGGTGTGCATACAGTCTCTCCTATTGATTGGGTGGTGTGCATACAGTCTCTCCTATTGATTGGGTGGTGTGCATACAGTCTTGCAAACACCTTTCACACAGTACATAATGCACACAGACTCATTGTTAATATGCAGTGCGCACAAAAAAGCCTTGATCTAGATGGTGACCCTCGGTGTAGCATCTCGACACATGGCAACCTTTAATTCTCCCCCGCCCATCCATTGCTAGGTACCTCTCCATTTCTCTTGATTGATTTTGTTGAGTGAGATATAAACAATCTTAAATCTTATTTCTCTTAATTGATTTTGAGGAGCAGATTACACCATTTCGAATCTCCTCCGCCCAGCCGTTGCTAGGCACCTCTCCATTTAGATCTCCTCCGCCCATCCGTTGCTAGGCACTTCTCCATTTAGATCTCCTCCGCCCATCCGTTGCTAGGCACCTCTCCATTTAGATCTCCTCCGCCCATCCGTTGCTAGGCACTTCTCAATTTAGATCTCCTCCGCCCATCCGTTGCTAGGCACCTCTCCATTCCTCTTGATAGACGATGTGGAGTGAGATGGTATCTTCCTCCTCGCGTCTCGTAGCTCATCCTCGTTTTCCACGATCTTGATGGTGAAGGGACTCCCTGGGACATGCTTGTCGGACCATTTCACGTGGATGTTGTATTCTCCGGTCTCCGTTGGGTTGTAAGTGACATCGATGTTACGATCACGATTGTTGTTTCGTTTCATTTCAACCCGGAATCCACCTGAAAGAAAAATTAATATTACATTTTACTTGATACACAATTTCATTCACCATTTAATTAAGTTTATTGTGAAAGGACTTCATATGACATGCTTGTCGGACCATTTCACGTGGATGTTGTATTCTCCAGTCTCCGTTGGGTTGTAAGTGACATCGATGTTACGATCACGATTGTTGTTCCTTTTCATTTCGACACGGAAACGACCTGAAATGGGTACAAGTGTTTCATTAAGAACTGGTCAATTATAATGGTAAAAAGTGTGTAGGAATAGAACTTTGTTTTGAAATGATTATAAAAGGATTGCTGGAACGTGCTGGTTGGACCATTTCATGTTGATGTTGTATTCTTTGGTCTCAGGTGGGTTGTAAGTGACGTCAATGTTATGATCGCGATCGTTGTACCGTTTCATTTTGTCTCCAAATCCACCTAAAGCAAAACAAAAGTATCATTTACATCATTTACCATTTTTATGATCGATTCAACATAACAATACTTATTTCTAGTCAGTTTTCTTTATTTTTTAATTGTATTATTATTAAATCAAAAGGTGCCAGCTTACAGATTTAGCAGATCCTTTGACGAGGTAATGAACTGACAAGAATATCCCTAAACATTCCTAGTGGTATATTACTCGTCAGTTCATTGCCTCGACTAGAATCTGCTAGATCTGAAAGCTTGTTACCTTCTGACTAACACAGTTCTCAGCATTTTTCCCCCGTTTTAATTTTTTAATGTTTTTATTATAGCAAAACCCCGCACTGTAATTCATGTTTTGAAGAAATGGGCATTTTAAGTTCACACAATGTGTGTAAAATACCTATGATTGTAAAATTTAAAAAATCATATCTTCGCTAATTATTTACCAATAAGTTAGGACAGAGCATCAAATGAAAGCTTGCGATGAGACCTTTGTAATGGTATGAAAATATACATTTTGATTTTTACCGACAAGTGCAGGGTTTTGCTATAGCTGGTCACATTTATTATAAGAGATGTTTGTACAAACCTCTCGGCCCATGGACCCTGACTTTCAGTTGCCCAGCTCCAGCGCCTTTGGTCTCACAGATAAACCTTCCCTTGAATGTGGAGAGGATGCCATGCTCTAGACCAGGCCCAAAGCACCGAACCTGGCTGGCATCTGGCGCTCCGGCCACACGCAGCACAAAGGGGCTCCCTGCAATCACAAAGAGTAAAATAGAAATTGTGTGTTTTTTTTACAAATTCAGCTACAATTGATACATATTGAGGTGGTCTACTGTGGTCTACAGTGGGTAGGCTTTTGCTCTAGACCAGGCCCAAAGCACCGAACCTGGCTGGCATCAGGAGCTCCGGCCACACGCAGCACAAAAGGGCTCCCTGCAATCACAAAGAAGAAAATAGAGATCAAAGAACAATCGTTACAGTGGTATCCAAATGTGTCCTCCAAATTAGTTGTTAAGACTTTCCTCCAGACCAGGTCCCAGTCATTGAACCTGGCTGGCATCAGGAGCTCCGGCCACATGCAGCACAAAAGGGCTCCCTGCAATCACAAAGAAGAAAATAGAGATCAAAGAACAATCGTAACAGTGGTATCCAAATGTGTCCTCCAAATTAGTTGTTAAGACTTTCCTCCAGACCAGGTCCAAGTCATTGAACCTGGCTGGCATCAGGCGCTCCGGCCACACGCAGCACAAATGGGCTCCCTGCAATCACAAAGAGTAAAATAGAGATCATATAATAAATTCATAAATTCATATATCCTCAAAATTAGTTGTTAAGACTTTTTCTGCAGATCAAGTCAAAGTACAAATCATTAAACCTGGCTTGCTTTGGATGCTCTGGCCACACTCAGCATAAAAGGGCTACCTGCGATCAAAATCTTGAATAAAATAGAGATTGTGTAGTTTTTACAAATTCAGCTTCAATTAATACATATTGAGGTACTATGGTCTAGAGTAGGAAGGCTTTTTCTCTAGACTTGGTCCAAAGCACCTAACCCGGCTTGCATCAGGAGCTCCGGCTACCCGCAGTACAAAAGGGCTCCTTGTGATCACAAAGAGTAAGAAACAGAAAAGATAGTACAATTGTTATATATTTAGCCATAATATTCTCTCATTGTCTGGTAGTTGCTCTAGACCAGGTCCAAAGCAATGAACTGGCTGGCTCAGTCTGGTAGTTGCTCTAGACCAGGTCCAAAGCAATGAACTGGCTGGCTCAGTCTGGTAGTTGCTCTAGACCAGGTCCAAAGCAATGAACTGGCTGGCTCAGTCTGGTAGTTGCTCTATACCAAGTCCAAAGCAATGAACTGGCTGGCTCAGTCTGGTAGTTGCTCTAGACCAGGTCCAAAGCAATGAACTGGCTGGCTCAGTCTGGTAGTTGCTCTAGACCAGGTCCAATGCACATAACCTGGCTTGCATCTGGTACTCTAGCCACACACAGTACAATAGGGCTCCCTGAGATCGCAAAGAGTAAAATAGACATCATAGTATACAATTGAAGACCTGAATATAAAAACAGCCCAATTGTTACATATTCATGAACAGTGGTATCCAAATGTGTCCTCCAAATTAGTTGTTAAGACTTTTTCTCCAGACCAGGTCCAATTCATTAAACCATTTAAATCTAAATGTTTAGCATGTTCTACTGTACTGATTATAATCTTACCTTTGATGTGATCTGTACCATAATTCCCCTCTGGACAGAACATGTCTGCCCTGTTCCTTGGCTGTGATCAGCACAGAGTATGTGTTGTCCTAGTTGTCCCCAATCATCACTCTTGACTAAATACTTATATTATCCTTTTAAAAAGTTTATTTAATTAATCAATATACGTTCTGACTATTCTCTAATTCTATTGCTTTCGAGAACTGTTATTTCACATTTTAACTCTTTTAGCTCATTGGATGTCTAACTGAGTTTGATCTTACCTTGGACGTGTTCTGTCCCATACTTGACCTCCAGAACATGTCTGCCCTGTTCCATAGCTGTTATCAGCAGAGAGTATGTATTGTCCTGGTGATCTCTAATTTTTATTTCTTACCAGGGGGTGTATTCTGAAGTTAAAATTTATTTTATCTACGTCATATCTACGTCACTAAAATATATTTTAGCAAATCGCTATTCCTTAAGTACAGTGTAATATTTTAGTGTGATGTAGATATGACGTAGATACAATAAATTTTAACTTAAAATCGTTTTCAGAATACACCCCCTGATACTCGTATTATCCAAATATATGGTTTGTGGAACTGCTAATTTCATGAATCGAACTCTTAGTTGTACATGTACAGCTCTATGGAACTCCTTTGTATTTAAGGCTACATAATAAATAATGATATTGTATTTTCTTACCTTGGATGTGTTCTGTCCCGTACTTGACCTCCAGAACATGTTTGCCCTGTTCCTTGGCTGTAATCAGCAGAGAGTATGTATTGTCTTGGTTGTCTCCGATCATCACATCTGCCTGTGTATTGGGTCCCACGCAGCGGGCTGTTAGTTCACCTAAACATAGAACAAAATGGACATTCTCTATCACTAGGCTGACCTGTCAATATCTGTTTTATACAATGTGAGCCCTAAAGTACATATGTGTATTAGACCAATATTATTCACAGTATGTACTGGCCGATGTATTCTGAAGAGCATTTAAAGGTATGGTGAAATCCCGGCATTGATTCAGGTTTATAGCTTTGAATATGTGCATGTACAGGGTGTCTCAGAAAGAATGCAACACCTACGATCGTTAATTTCATCAACACCATCGACCAAATGTCATTATTTTTTGTTTTATTGGGTAGAACATTCTTTTTCCAACAACATGATACCATGATCATTGATTTTGGGTAAGGCGTTTGGATCCTAGGGCCATTTTTCTGAGGCAATGTCTACAGGGATTTCAATATAAACCTGTTGATTACGATAACCGGGTGGGCTATGTCTCAAGTCTAGATAACCGGGTGGGCTATGTCTGAAGTCTACAGGGATTTCAATATAAACCTGTTGCTTACAATAACCAGGTGGGCTATGTCTCAAGTCTACAGGGATTTCAATATAAACCTGTTGCTTACAATAACCGGGTGGGCTATGTCTCAAGTCTACAGGGATTTCAATATAAACCCGTTGCTTACAATAACCGGGTGGGCTATGTCTCAAGTCTACAGGGATTTCAATATAAACCCATTGCTTACAATAACCGGGTGGGCTATGTCTCAAGTCTACAGGGATTTCAATATAAACCTGTTGCTTACAATAACCGGGTGGGCTATGTCTCAAGTCTACAGGGATTTCAATATAAACCTGTTGCTTACAATAACCGGGTGGGCTATGTCTCAAGTCTACAGGGATTTCAATATAAACATGTTGCTTACGATAACCGGGTGGGCTATGTCTCAAGTCTACAGGGATTTCAATATAAACCTGTTGCTTACAATAACCGGGTGGGCTATGTCTCAAGTCTACAGGGATTTCAATATAAACCTGTTGCTTACAATAACCGGGTGGGCTATGTCTCAAGTCTACAGGGATTTCAATATAAACCTGTTGCTTACAATAACCGGGTGGGCTATGTCTCAAGTCTACAGGGATTTCAATATAAACCTGTTGCTTACAATAACCGGGTGGGCTATGTCTCAAGTCTACAGGGATTTCAATATAAACATGTTGCTTACAATAACCGGGTGGGCTATGTCTCAAGTCTACAGGGATTTCAATATAAACCTGTTGCTTACAATAACCGGGTGGGCTATGTCTCAAGTCTACAGGGATTTCAATATAAACATGTTGCTTACGATAACCGGGTGGGCTATGTCTCAAGTAATTTACCTGTGCCTGCATCCCTCCCATCGATGACGATTCTTGATGTCTGGTCTGCAACCAGGGTCTTTAGCTCCACGCCCGATGCGATGACACGGTTTGCATACGATTCCCCTGCAACGTTGACTTTGAATGGAGATCCTGGCACTTGCTTGTCAGACCATGTCAGGTGCAAGAGATATGTTCCTGGAAGAAAAAATATGAAAGTATTCTGTAAAAGTTTGTGGATGTTTAATGAATATATAATCTCGAGTCCATCAAAAAGATTTGATAGAAGAACAGAACAGTACAGAGCCCTGTTGCAGAAAGAGTTATGATTAATTGTAAAGCGTAATAGTCAGAAAATATCCAAATTTGAACCAATCATATTTGCACATTTAGTCACATGTTCTGACTTGCAATTATTTGCAACTTTAAACTGGATTATAACTCTTTGAGCAACATGGCCTAGATCTGTGTAATACTTGTCTGAAGGACTCATGTAATATGAGCATACCAGGTTTTTCTGGCATGTAACCAGTAATGTTTGCTTAATATTTAGTCACATGTTCTGACTTGCAATTATCTGTAAAATACTGGCAAGCACTTATTATTAGGCATTTAGCTACGCTTTTCATAGTAAACTATATTTATATAACAACATAGCATAAAAACATCAAACACACGAAATAGCAAAACAAGTAGGAAATAGGTACGAATTAAGGAGTTTTTAAAAAACATCCACTGATGGAGCAGATTGATGTAATTAAGTTGAGGAACTGCAGCATACCTGGTTTTTCTGGCATGTAGCTAGCACTGTAGATGTGGTTGCCAAGATGTTGTAGCTTGACATCGATGTCACAGTCTGCTCCACTCATACGCACACCTGGTACACCTGTGTACAGGAGAAAGAAGGAGGGTGAATTGCTTGTATGCTCACAGGGGAGTTAAGATGGTGCACATTATTCACATTCATTATTGCAATTATTTTAAGGGCCATTGGTATTATTCTTGGCAGAGGTTCTTATGTTTTGAAATAACATCTTAAATATTATGATCATGGTTATAAATATCAAATCAGCATCATAATCGTTAACATCATTATCTTCATCATCACCACCACCATTATCACCCTCATCGTCGTCATCACCATCATCACCCTCATCATTATTGATATCAACACCAACATCATCATCTTCATCAACATCATGACCATCATCCTCATCACCCTAAAGGCCTGGTCACACAGGACACGACTAGACCCACGAATACAGTACGCATTGGTACGAATCTATGGCAAGCCATTTTTACATTTATTCCTATTTCTTGATATCAAGAATTGAATTAGTCATATCAAGAATGCATTTCTTGATATCAAGAATTCCCAATGCTTAACAACAGAAAAGTAATTCTTGATATCAAGAATGCATTTCTTGATATCAAGAATTTGATTTCTTGATATCAAGAATTTGATTTCTTGATATCAAGAATTGAATTCTTCATATCATGAAATAGGATAAATGTTAAAAACGGCTTGCCATAGATTTGTACCAATGCGTACTGCATTCGTGGGTCTAGTCGTGTCCTGTGTGACCAGGCCTTTATCATCATCATCATAATCATGTACTCGTATTGATCCTCTCAATCATAATCACCATAATTGTTAATGTACTAACCTGGGCCTGCCCTGGACCCATCAATGTTGAACTCAGTCTGTCTGTTGACCTTGGCTGTCTCCCGCCCCTCTCCCGTTACCCTCACTCTGGTATGGTCCACTGGCAGCTCTTCTTTCTTTGAGAACAGTCTGACGGGAGACTCTTTGATGGTAAAGCCGGACCATGTGACCTTCAGCTCGTGATCACCTGATTAAAATATACACGATATTAAGACTGTGATATTCTGATTTATAGATGCATTATTTGAATTAAAATCTGATGTCATCCCTGCATGTAATTGGTAGTTTTACCTTCTTCTTGTAGAAGCTCCCCTTTCGTAGAGAACAGTCTGATGGGAGATCAGACCATGTGATCTTTGACTCATGATCACCTGATCAAAATATATTAAAATATTGATATTGCGATCACAATTTTAACAAATGAACACCACTTAAATGAGTCCAGAATGTCAACTGGAAGGGGGGGGGGGGGGGGGCTTCTTCTTGAAGAAGCTCCTCTTTCTTAGAGAACAGTCTAATGGAAGATCAGACCATGTGACCTTTGACTCATCATCACCTGATCAGAATATAGTCAAGGTATTACAATTGTGATCAAACTTTTATCAATAAATTACCCTATAAATTTGTAAAAATTCTTTAGGCGCAAAGCATGTACTTCGGACGCTTGTTTTCTTCTAAGGAGAATAATGTGACAACTTTTGCTCAAAGTCCATTTATTATCCTACGTAAATGTGGACTCTCATCTAAATCAGAATTCATTCAAGATACAATGTCCTATGTTCAGTAATACTGTATACAATATCTGCTTAATTTGGTAGACCTTTGCAATGCATATTTAACCCCTTTAACAGGTTTACTCGATCAAGTGGTCAAAAATACCTTAAGAAACATTAGAATGGCCAAATCCTACCCTTTTAACAGGTTACCCCTTTAAATGGTACCCTAGGAAGGGGAGACTACTGTACATGTACAATACTGTGCAGTACCTACCCTAGGAATGGCTATGCCATCCTTCCATGGCTGACTCTACATTGAGGTCAATACATCTGCTACATGTATATTTGTCTAAAAAAACAGTTCTTTCAAACCTTTCCAAATAAAGGAGCTTCTCCCAGATTCAAAATCCTACCAAGGGGCTTTAACAGGTGCACCTCAGTAACTGGTACCCCATTAACCCCTTGACTATGGGAACCGAGTGGGTTGTGTACAAAGTCTATGGAGATTTCAGAATGTCAAAGGGAATGGGTGAATCAGAAACTTCTGTACACTACTTTGTTATAAAGATTTTGAATCTGGGAGAAGCTTATTATTAACGAAGCTTCTCCCAGATTCAAAATCCTACCCCTTTAACAGATGTACAAAATGTACATGTACCTCTGTAAATGGTACCCTTTTGTACAATATACATTACCTACCCAGTTCATCGGGGATGAAGCTGACACTGTGCAGACACATAGCAGACTCTACATTGAGGTTATTATACCCTACTGTACAATACACTGCTATACCTACCCAGTTCATCGGGGATGAAGCTGACACTGTGCCTGCCTTCCATAGCAGACTCTACATTGGGGTTATTATACCCTACTGTACAATACACTGCTATACCTACCCAGTTCATCAGGAATGAAGCTGACACTGTGCCTGCCTTCCATAGCAGACTCTACATTGAGGTTATTATACCCTACTGTACAATACACTGCTATACCTACCCAGTTCATCAGGGATGAAGCTGACACTGTGCCTGCCCTCCATAGCAGCCTCCACATTGAGGGGCACTCTGCTTGTGGGTGTGTCCAGGTCAGCTTGCATGATACCTAAAGTAATCAGTCAAATTACAGTAATAATATTAGAAGTCATGTTAGGTGAACATATTTTATTTGATTCATTGATTGATTCATTGATTCATTTTATTTTATTTTCAATATAATCACATTTAGGCAGTGTTAGATGATTTTTCACATTTAAATGTCCCCAAACCTAAATGTGGTGACCACAAACAAAAGAACCAAAATACAATTGCTGTTTTCCCATTCAGGCAACGTAGTACAATTTATTATTCATGAATGTTTGGTGCATCTAGCTAAAGGCCACCTGACCTATGCCTATTTTGAATATTGGTTTAGTGATAACAGATAATTTAAAACCTGTTTAAGACTGGTCCCAGTCTAGCGTTTGTGGAATGCAGTTTTCTTATTTTGGTCTTAAATGTGAACAAATTTTACAAAATCTCCTCTTGTGTAGTTCAAAACCCTCTCTCCAATCTTCAAATTTGATTTCATTTAAACTTTTTGTTGAAGTTTTATTTCATAAATGACTTAAAGGTCCTCGGCAGACAGCAAGGTAAAAACTTGTCTATCCTGTATTTAGATGGGGATTGGAAAAATCTAGTAGGAAAAAATACTGGTCCCAAAATACTTTGGCTAAGACTATGGTATTAACCTGGTCCTGGGTCTATGGTTCTAATCTGGTCCTACATGGTACTAACCTGGGCCTGCTTCCCTGCTGTCAAAACCAATCTTAAAGATCTCGTTCCTGACCATAGGGTAGACTCCGCTGACAGACTTCCCGGTCTTGATGCTATTCTCCATGATTCTCACTCGTCTGGGATCGGTCACCTTGATGTGATAGGGACTCCCTGGTGTGAAAATAAGATAAAACTTGTTTTGCGCTCTTTAATTGTTAGTAAGTTATTTCGTGGCAATTAAAACAATTTCTGGACAATCTATTTTAATAGAAGAGATTCGTGTCACAAAACTGCATGTGAATGCGGCCAGGATCCTGTTAATCTGCACACACCTGCCAGAGCCATGCACCAAAGATGACCAGGGGGTGTTTCACAAAGATCCTAAGTTGAACTTAACTCTAAGTTGGACTTAAAAAGTATGGAAAGCCATTAGTTTCTTTGAAAACAAAATGTAAAAGTCATTTTAAAAGGCATAAAATGTTGCTTCAAATCACTAATATTTTTATATTATCAAGGAGATTTCATGTTCTTCACATAAAATTTAGGGAAAGTCTTAAATACTTGCATTTTTGCATTTGAATATATTTCATTCCAAGGCTACAAATGGCTTTCCATACTTTTAAAGTCCAACTTAGAGTTAAAGGGATAGTTGAGTTTTGGTAGAGAGGGCGCTAGACTACTTTTTTTTTTTGTGAGGTAATGAAAAACTGAGTGTAAAATTTGAAAGAGCATAATATTTAAATAATAAAATCATCTTTGTTTGATCAAAATCGGTTCAGAGACGGCTGAAATATCCATAAATATAACAATTTGTAATAAACCTGGGGCCCCAGGTTTATTAGAGAATTTTGAACCAGCCGTTAAAAATTCAAAAAAATACTTCCTCTTTTCAAAAAGTTACAAAATAGGTATTTAAATAGTTGTTGGTTATTTCTCTATCCAATCACTATTTCAACAAAGCATCACATGCACAATATTTTATTCAAAATGGTTGAAACCGATGAGTGTTTAGAGAGCGCCCTCTTACGTTTTAACGGCTCTTTTTGAATGATAACATGATCTTTACTACGTCATTTGTAATTTTGTGTTCCTTTCTAGTTATAACTATTAGTTTGTAATGTAATGATGCAGGTTTTGGTTACTAAAATTCAGTTTCACCAAAACTGTACTCTCCTTACCAGAACTCAACTATCCCTTTAAGTTCAACTTAAGATCTTTGTGAAACACCCCCCTGGAAGCAGTGAACCAGCATGTCAGAGCCTGTGTTCAGTACTTGACAGGACTTTATGTGGCGATCAATTATGTAAATAACATTTCCGGAAAATCCCTGTTTTGACAGTGAGATGGACTCCACTAATAGATTTGTTGGTCTTGATACTGTTTTGTAGGATCAATCATCTATAGCGTTCACAACTATTTAGTGGGAGTGTCGTGGTATATTGGTTTGGGCCTTCGTCTTTCAATACGAGGGTCGTGGGTTTGATTCCCAGCCGCGGCAAGTATGTCCTTCAGCAAGACACTTTATCCGCATTTGCTACTCTCAACCCAGGTGTAGTAAATGGGTACTTGGCAGGAATTTATTCCTTGAAATGCTTGAGCGCCCCATCATGGTAGCTCGGCTAAAGCCAAGGTAATAATGCTCCGAGCACTTTGGGACTACGGTGATAAACGCTATATAAAAATGGATATTATTATAATTATTATTTAGGGCTACAGCATTGGAGATGTGCTGCCTAACCACATTGGCATTGGGAGGACTTGAACTTAAACTTATACTAACCTGGAATCTGCCTGTCGCCCCAGAATATCTTGAGTGTGAATAGGCCGACCTCTACGGGGATGTAGGTCACTGTGTAGGTTCCATCCTGGTTCTCAACCATGCTCACTTTAGCCATCGAATTTGGTCCTGAGGAAGCAAACAAGACAAATGTGATTATATCTAAATGCCACACTAGTCTACAACATTCTGCGTAAATGCAGGTTTGTGTTACACTTACAGCATACATTAGATATGAACATTATTATTGAGAAAATTCACACCAGCTCTGTAGTTTTGTGGTCCACATAAACTAGCCTTGTTAGAAATGGAGAAACAGTAAACAATACTGAACATCATGCATGATGTTCTTTAAATGAGTTACGGGTAGCTATTGAAATTATCACATTCAGGGCTTGACCTACAAATACCCAGCTTGGGCAAAGAATGCATGGTATAGTAAGTAAAATCAAATTGTCTGGAATGGATAAAAGAAGCGTCACTAGCGTTTGTCAGTGAACTGTTAACCCTTTGCCTCTGGTAACCCAGAGTGGACGTGGTGTGGCAAGATTGGTAGAGCTCGCGCTTTCCGATCGTGAGATCCAGAGTTCGAACCCTGTTTAGGCCCACTGTGTTTGTCCTTCAGCAAGACAATTAATCCACAATTGCTGCTCCCTACCCAGGTGTGTAAATGGGTACCTTAGTGCCATCATCAGTGGCAGCTCGGCTAGTATGCTCCCCGGGTAGTTGAGAAAGTATGCAATATCATTGTGTGGGTTTGAAATGTACCTGATGACCATATGAAATAATAATAATAATAATAATATATTGCACTTATATAGCGCCTAATGCAGAACAGCCTCTAAGCGCATTATTACCCCTGGTCATATATGGTACAGTTCAGACCCGCACAATTATCTTGTACACATTATCAACTCCCCGGGGAGCATACTAGCGGCGGGCAACCCTATAGGTGCACCAAGCTAATTTTCACCAGACCAGGTACCCATTTATACACCTGGGTAGAGAGCAGCAATGTGGATTAAATGCCTTGCTGAAGGACAAACGTAGTGGGCAGGGTTCGAACTCGGGGTCTCACGATCAGAAAGCACGCGCTCTACCGATCTTGCCACACCACTTCCACAAATAATAATTAAATAATTGTTTAAGCGCAGAAGAGTATATATTTATAGTAGCTGTGCTATATAAATGTTCATATTATTATTATTATTATAACCCAATGGGCTATGTACAAAGTTTATGGGGTTTTCATAATCTTAGGTTAAAAGTGTTGAACTCTGCTTGAATTCACTCACCTTCCATCTGCACTCTAAGCTGCCCAGGTCCTGCCAGGGTGGGGTCAACAGTAAAGATTGCAGGTGTGTCTTCCCTGGCTCTAGACAGGCCCTCCCCTGACGTCCGAACCTTGGAAGCATCTCGCACTTCAATCTGCATTACGTCATCTGTTGTAGGAAGAAATATTACCAATTAAACAGTGAGAATATTCTCTACAGATAAAGTCACAGCTATAGCAAAAGCAAAGACATTTGTTTATTCAGCCTATTTCCGGTCAGAGTCAATATAGGGCCTAAATGTTCGATCCTAGCAGAATCTTATTTCAGGTCAACAGTAAAGATTACGGAGGTGTCCTCTCTGGACGTCTGAACCTTGGACATGTCTCTCACTTCAATCTGCATTACATCATCTATTGTAAGGGGAAATAAAAACAACAACCAGTAGCAAAAGTAGGTCCCTACTGATTACAGTACATGGATATTGACAAGTTGTATCTCACCTGAAATGCGCTCATTATTCCACTTCATGACGACCTTATAGACGCCAACCTCCTTAGCAACAGCATGCACGGTGTACACCTTGCCATCAGTGCTGATGCGGGATGGGATGCTGTTGTTGTTGTTTCTGATGTCAACGGTTAGGTCTCCTTGGCCAGCGTCCACTGCATCAACTGTAGAGGATTTGATTGATCAAATTATTTATAGTTCCGTGTTTAGTTGTGCTACTTATCATTCTTGACAAGCTATAGCAAAACCCTGCACTTGTCGGTAAAAATCAAAATGTAGATTTTCATACCATTAGAAAGGCCTTTATATCACAAGCTTTCGTTTGATGCTTTGTTCTTACAGATTGGTCAATAAATTGGCGAATATATGATTGTTTCAATCATACAATCTTAAGTCTTTTACACACATTATGTGAACTTAAAATGCCAATTTCTTCAAAACATGAATTACCGAGAAGTGCCGGGTTTTGCTATAGCCGGTCACATTTATGCCTTGATAGGACCTGCTAGGTCCGAAAGCTTGGCGCTTGACTTGATTGAAATTGAGATTAGTCTATTACATGTAATCAGTAGCGCAGCCATGAGTTCTTCAAGAGGGACTCCAACCTGCGAGCGCATAAACATGAGCCGCTTCAGGTGGGGATCAGGGGGCAGAGCGAGGCCTAGGGGAATCTGTTCCCGGAGGCCCCCCCCCCCCCCATAAACATGAGCCACTTCAGGTGGGGATCAGGGGGCAGAGCGAGGCCTAGGGGATTCCCGGAGGCCCCCCCCCCCCCCCATAAACATGAGCCGCTTCAGGTGGGGATCAGGGGGCAGAGCGAGGCCTAGGGCAATCTGTTCCCGGAGGCCCCCCCCCCCCCATAAACATGAGCTGCTTCAGGTGGGGATCAGGGGGCAGAGCGAGGCCTAGGGGAATCTGTTCCCGGAGGCCCCCCCCCCCCCATAAACATGAGCCGCTTCAGGTGGGGATCAGGGGGCAGAGCGAGGCCTAGGGCAATCTGTTCCCGGAGGCCCCCCCCCCATAAACATGAGCTGCTTCAGGTGGGGATCAGGGGGCAGAGCGAGGCCTAGGGGATTCCCGGAGGCCCCCCCCCCATAAACATGAGCCGCTTCAGGTGGGGATCAGGGGGCAGAGCGAGGCATAGGGCAATCTGTTCCCGGAGCCCCCCCCCCCCCCCATAAACATGAGCCGCTTCAGGTGGGGATCAGGGGGCAGAGCGGGGCCTAGGGCAATCTGATCCCGGAGGCCCCCCCCCCCCCATAAACATGAGCCGCTTCAGGTGGGGATCAGGGGGCAGAGCGAGGCCTAGGGCAATCTGTTCCCGGAGGCCCCCCCCCCCCCCCCCCCCTTCACTATGCAGGTCTGCATATCCTTGGTTATCATAATTTCTGTGAATTCCAAATGTTTAGACTTTGCTCTGTCTGGTGATGCAGGATTGGATCCTGTTGTTGTTTCTGATGTCTTCTATCAGGTCGCCGTTAGCCCAGCCAGTATCCATTGCATGAACTTATGGGGATTTGATTGGCCGAAATTAACAACATCAGTTTTAATTACATAATAATGCATTCCCTTTGATAACCATTTTGAAGAATTCCAAGTGATAGATTGCTGACGGGACGGGATCGTGTTATTGTTTTTTTATGTAGGTTTCATTGCCCTGCATACTGCATCATCTGTGGAGGATTTGATTGGTCAAATTATATAATTCCATTTTGAGTTGTGCTACTTGTCAATTAGGCCATGATAAAGCTCTTGATAGATCTGAAAGCTTGGCGCTATTATACTTACTTTTGAGATAAACCAAATTAGTTGCATATAATGCATTCTCTTTTATGATTGTTTCTGTGATCTACAAGTGTTCAGACTTTGCTGTCCCTAGTAATGCTGGATGGAATCGTGTTGGTTTTATGTCAATGGTCAGATATCTTTCTCCATCTACTGTGCAGCAATTGTTGGGGATTGGATTGATTGAACCATATATATATATAGACCCATGTTGTGCTTATTGTTATTTAAATGTCTCCGTAGAGAATGTGCCAGGTCCGAAAGCTCGGCTCTTGACTTGCATTTAAAATGTCAACATTAGTTACATTATAATGCATTATCTTTTGTAATGAAAACATATATTTTTCTGCAGATTGTTATTGTCTCTACTTACCTTGAAATGTGAGTTGTTCCCCCTTGATAGCCGTGATGTTACTGGGCACTCTGACATTCTGAGGGTAGGAAGACATATCCTTCTCAACGTCCACTGAGATGGGACTGCCCTGGACACTCTCTCCTCGACACCGAACTGTCACCTGTGAAAGACATACATTGGAAATGAATCATGTGGACACCAGCATCTATCGGTGTGAATTGGACCTCAACCAGTTCTGTGCGTAGGGCTTTAGGGACTGTTCATACCAAACGATTGGTACAGGACTTCAGGATTCTTTGTTTGTTCATCATATTTACCTTGTGAATGCCAGCATTTATTGGTGTGAATTGGACCTACACCAGTTCTGTGCTTAGGGCTTTAGGGGCTGTTCATATCAAGCGATTGGTACAGGACGTCAGGAGTCTTGTACTGACTTACAATTTTCAATTTGACACCAGTTCACATGATCAATACAATAAATTTGTTCGTCATTCATATTATATATTTCTGGTCAGTTTCCCTATGTTTGAAATAATTTGTGTTTACCTTGTGTACACCAGCATCTATCGGTGTGAATTGGACCTCGACCAGTTCTGTGCTTAGGGCTTTGAGGCTGATTGGTACAGGGCTGCCGGGAGATTCAATCTGAGCTGAGATATCCTCAACTGAAACATGCTGGTCCTGGATTCTCACATAGAGAATGGCCTGATGCAAATGAAATTAAATAATAATTGTTTTTCAATGATAGAATTTCAATGAAAAGTCAAATAGAATGGATTCATCATCAACATTTAGGCTGTCATTATCGTTTACGAACCATTACAATTTTACAGGAATTTATGCTGACTGAAACATGTTGGTCCTGGATCCTCACATAGAGAATGGCCTGAAGCAAATAAAAGGAATATCTTGTTTATAAATATTAATGATAGAAATTCAACAAATGACTGGGCAAAACAAAGCATGCAGAAGACATGAAGTTTTGAACTGGACTGCCAGGATATTCATTCTGAGCTGCAATATCTTTCACTGAAACATGCTGGTCCTGGAGCCTCACATAGAGAATGGCTTGCAGCAAGTACAATTGAAAAATAATTGTTTTTCAATGAAAGAATTTCAATGAATAGCCAAATAGAATCGAATCATCATCAAGATTTAGGCTGCCATCGTCTTTTACAAATACAAATTTTACAGGAATTTGTGTTGACTGAAACATGTTGGGACTATTGTAAAATACAGAACCTTATAAACATAAGCATGTCTTACTGGTGTTTCTGCTGTCGCCATGAAGCCACCACTCCTGTGGTTGGTCTGAAGTCCAGAGACCCTGGTCAGGTCAATCTTGGCACACTTTCCGTAGTCATTGATCTGTTTCATGGTGTAGGTCTCTGCTAGAAACTTGACTGGACTTGATTATTCTATACATGTTATACCAACATATTAGGGGGCTATTGAATGATATGGAACTATTATGTCTTACTGGTGTTTCTGCTGTTGCCATGAGGCCACTGTCTTCCTGTAGTCACTGGTCTTATTAATGCATAGAGGTCCCAAAGCTTGACTTCATTCTTATCAATTCTGTTTCTTTGGTATAATATATATGTCATAGGACTATAAATTGCATAATACGGAATCTTATAAACATATTAAGCATGTCTTACTGGTGTTTCTGCTGTCGCCATGAAGCCACCACTCCTGTGGTTGGTCTGAAGTCCAGAGACCCTGGTCAGGTCAATCTTGGCGCACTTCCCATAGTCATTGATCTGTTTCATGGTGTAGGTCTCCGCTCCGAAGCTGGTCTTGATGGCCTCATCCACAGGTCTCTTGGCCTTGTGGAACCCTGAGGCGTAGGCCATCACTGCCAGCTCATCGACGTCAGGTCGGGCAAGCTCCGAGGCTTTCAGGATTGGCTCAACCCCCAGCTGCTTTCCTGCATCAAGACCTGGCAGGATAATTACAGAATGAATAGCAGTCAAGTTGGGCACAAAATTAATTCAGAGAATGAACTGTATTTTTGTATGTGCTAAAATGCTTATAACAAAATATAGTGGCTTAGGATATACATGTAATTTGCAATAAACCATCTGGGGTCATATTAAAGAAACTATTTGGGGTCATACATGTTAACTGAAGAGCATCAAACTCTCTTCTTATTCTCATTCTTATTCTAACTGAGTGACATTTTTTTCCTATGATAAAATGCTTTTAAAGATAGTGTCCGTCTTTTAACAGGCATTTCCAAGTCCAATTAACATCCATAATCCACATGGATAATATACATCAAGTTGGAGAAATGTTAAGGTTCACAGTGATACATACATGTAATTCAAATTATTCAAGAAAAAACAATCGTATATAATAATATGTGTTAGAAAATATGCAGCTGAGTAAAAAAGATTAAGTTAGTTGAACCAAACTTTTCCACTGGTACAGAGTCATAGAAGGATACCTGCTTGTGCGGTTGCTAGATAAGAACTGTTAACAATGTATTAGTAGACCATCACCAACATGCATATTATGAACAGTTGAACAGGAATTGGAAGATTAGGTCAAATGAACTTTAGTAAAGTGTTTTTTTTTTTTTTTGCTGCAGGTGCCATTGGCCTGAAATAGAAAACAAACCAGATAACATTGGAGATACATTTGTGAGAATATGTTGTCCTTGTATTGGGTGAGTTATAATGCCAAGTGTTATGAAATATTTAGTTTAATAAAGAAAACCAAAATTAAGTTAGTAGAACCAAACATTTTCACAGGTATATTATTATCGTCATAGACTGAAGTGTACTTAACGTTGTACAATTATAATATACATGTATATATACGTAGTTGACCTTCTTGCATGGTTGATACTTGATAGAGCAGAACTGTGAAGTGAATTAGTAGACCTTCACCAAATACCAAACAAAAGGTTGAACAGACATAAGAATGTTAGTGCCAAAGGACTTTAGAATTAGTAACTTGTGTTATGAATTGGTATTTGGAGTTGAACATACATAAGAACATCAGTGCAAAGGGCCTTAGTAAATTCAGATTTTATGACAAACATACAAAACTTACCAGAAATATACAATATAAATGAAAATTAGCGAAGAACATGACATGGAAATCCTGTTTTCTTTTGCCCATTTTAATTCACTTAAATTATGTTGTTTTCTATATATGCTGGAGTTAAAGGGACTTTGTAAAGTTAGTTTGTGTGTAAGCTACTGGTTCTACTGGCCTGAAATAAACGCACAAAAAGTATCATGTTCACCAGACAAAATATGAGATACTTTTATGTTTGAGAGAGTCAAATGATGAGAAATATATCAGATTTAGATTAATGAGAGTCAATATAGGGCCTGAATTGTTTATCCTAGCTGAATCTTCTTCAGAGGCTAAATGACGATGAACCATAGATTAAGAAGTTAACCTGTTTCCCACTGTATTTCGCATTCCCCATAGTGTTTACAGAGGACCCACCAAGTTCCCATAATGAATTAAATGTTCATGTACTTTATACTCCACTGATTAACTCTAAATACATACTATAAACACAACAACATTTATTAAGATTTTGTAAATAACTACAGATATTTCAAGGCTATAGTTTTAAAGCCATGAGTGAAAGGGAGCAATCGTGGTATATTGGCAAGGGAGTGTCGTGGTATTGGTTCGGGCCTTCGTCTCTAAATACGAGGGTCGTGGGTTCGATTCCCAGCTGCGGCACATGTTTCCTTCAGCAAGATTCTTTATCTACATTTGCTGCTCTCAACCCCAGTGTAGTAAATGGGTACTTGGCAGGAATTTATTCCTTGAAATGCCTGAGCGCTTGAATAAGGCTGCTCGGCTAAAGCCAAGGTAAGCTTTGAGACTTACATGTAACTGTTATAAAGCGCTACCGGTATATAAAAATGGACAATTATTATTATTCATGTTTGTAATAGTGTACCCGCCTGTTGATTATTTCTTCAAAATACAAATATGTTTGAGAAGTGTATTTGAACTAACATTCTTTAACTTTGAAATGTAAACCAGAAATGTTTGTCGCTATGTCTGAATTGTGTTTAATTCAAACTCCACAGACAATTTCTTAATAATCTTCTTCTTCCATAAATGTGCATATGACTTGCATAAGTTGACAAGCTCTAAATCAGTGTAGACAGGATCGGAGGAGTCTCAAGGTATACATTAATTACACATGATGATACAAAATTATGATAATAATAATAATAAATCATTTATAGAGCGCGGAAACTATGTGTATATATTCTACCGCGCATATTAATATTAATACCCATGGTCATCAGGTACATTTCAAACCCACACAATGATATTGCATACTTTCTCAACTCCCCGGGGAGCATACTAGCCGTGCTGCCACTGATGATGGCGCAAAGGCTAATTAACACCCGACCATGGTACCCATTTATACACCTGGGTAGAGAGCAGCAACTGTGGATAAATTGTCTTGCTGAAGGACAAAGGGAGTGGGCAGGGTTCGAACTCGGGATCTCATGATCGGAAAACGCGCGCTCTACCCATCTTGCCACACTACATCCAACATAATAACACATCATTGCTATCAATATAATGTCATGCTAAGGGCAACACTCAATTCTGATTCATTTACATGTATGATTTCTCTGAATCACTGCTATTTTGATATTGTGAGGGTGTGTTCACGTTGAATAGGAACAGGCCTGGGGGTGTTTCACAAAGATCCTAAGTTGAAGTTAACTCTTAGTTAGACTTATGGATAGCCGTTAGTTTCTTTGAAAAATTGTTGAAAGGGTTCTTTTAAAGGGCATACAATGTTGATTCAAATCATTGAAATATTTTATTTTATCAAGGAGATGTCATGTTCTTGGACCAATATCAAGGAAAGTCTAAAATACTTGCATTCTTGGTTTTTAATATGTTTTAATCCAAGGCTACAAATGGCTTTCCATAATAGTTAGGTCCAACTTAGAGTTAAGTTCAACTTAGGATCTTTGTGAAACACCCCCAGGTCTGATACAATGACTGAGTGGGTTCAGACTATAGATGGGGTAAGAAGGAATGCTTCTAGCAAAATAATAACAATGTTTGTGAGGATAATAAAGTTGTTTACATGAGTGTTTTCATTACTTGTTATTGTTGTCTGCTGTAAACAGCAATAAATATTCAGAATGCCAAGCAGCATACTTATCACGCTTCACACATATACCATGTTTGAAAAGTGCAAGGTTTGACCCTTTAAGCTCACCTAGGTTTCATAAACTTTTGTGAGGACAAATATTAGTGCGATAAAACAAATTCTCCAGTCACCTAGCTTTGGATATAATTTTTATGAGAAAATGGTCCAATGATTTAATTGGACCATTTTGTGTTAGTTCTGTGAATATTAAGCTGTAAAAATTATAATATCTCGTCTTTTACTTCATTATTTTGCCAACATTCCAACACATGATTAACAAAAAAACACTGTACTAATTAACTACAAACTTCTCCTACTTTATTTGATTTTGTCTAAGAAAATTGTAATTAGTTTAATTTCTAAATGGAACATATTACATACTTCAAAATTTCTAACAATCATTTCATACCAATAAATTGATAAAAGGGTATAAACAATTATTGTACATTGCAAAATAAATTCTGCACACTTCACAAGTATTAACACAAATGAAGGACACAAATCTAATCTAAAGTGAATACAAATTTGTTTGTTAATTTAGCAAGCATAACTTTTGTTTAATTAAAATTAAATCAATATGTTAGTTAACAGCCAAATAGCTTTTTGAAGTCCAGCTCAGTAAGCATCAAATAACAATGTTAATATCAAATGTAAGTCAAATAAGAGTCATCAGAGGGTTCGTGAAAGAATTCATAACAATAAATCACTCAATCCAAACAAAATCAATCCAGGGAAAAGGACATAATTGATGTTAGTTACAATTAGGGAAGTAGAAGAAAACGGTTACTAAGCAAATATTAGCTTCAGATCTGGAAGAGGAAATCACGCGTATTAGTAGACAGAGAAAACGCAGAAAAAAAATTTCATTCATAGCATGTGTTAGGAAGTGGAAAGAAATCAGTGTATTATTAGTTGCTAGTCTTGTTAGATAATAGTTAGTTGTTTAAATGAGGAAATGAACCTGTACCGCCAGTCTGTCTGCTGTGCCATGTATGGTATTGCCTCGTCGATGTATCATTGTTGTTGAAGTCATCATTGATGTGGTTGCCATGGTAATTGTGATGACCGTCATGGTAGTCACTAGGGTGCTCATAGTAACTCCTGTGGATGGTGTGGCTCCCCCGATACCCCCCATTGCTAGTAATACCACTGCCTCCTCCTCCTCTTAGTCCTCCATTTGCCATTCCTCCTCCTCCTCCTCCTCCTCCTCCAACTACTAATCCTCCTCCTCCTCCTCCTCCTCCTCTTCTGAATTCACCTGCTCCTCCGTTTCTCTCCCTCATCTGAATAGTGTGGTTGCTACGGTAACTACCATTGCTAGTGACGCTGCTGCCCTCACCTTCTTCAAGTCCTACATATCTCCCTCCTCCTCTTCCTCCTCCAAAGTCATACCCTCCTCTGAGACCACCAGCACCACCACCTGTTCCACCCCCTTCATCAAACCCACCCCCTGCTCTTACTCTCCCTCTGAGACCACCAGCACCACCTGTTCCATCCCCTTCATCAAACCCATCCCCTTCTCTTACTCCCCCGTTCCCGACCACTCCTCCGTTCCTTTCCCTCATCTCGGTGACTTCAACCGTCTGACCAACGACATGATTGTTGGACCTTTGCTTTGTCCTGTTCTTGTTCTTGTGGAACCCAAAGTGAGAGCTTTTACTGCTGCTTTTACTGCCGCCCTGCCCGCTACCAGTCTTGTGGGGCACGGCGTAGAGTCCCTCAGTGGAGTTGGTGTTGTACCCCTCGTCTGGAACTGCGTACAACACGTCGGAGCCAGTGGTGTTGTAGGTGTAGGTTTTGTGCGACCGGGAGCCCATGGCTTGTCTGGGGCTGGAGGATGGTTGCTAATGAACATGCATCTATGGATTCATGTGATGGATGGACTTTGCTAGAATATTAGTATTTGGTGATGCTGTGTTTCTCCCGACTGCTATAACATGTGATGAGCTGGAGAGAGAGAATGGGATGATGGTTATGAGATATAATTCATACCAGTATATCAAGGTTAAATGTATACTTATTACGCTCACTGCATAATAAGGAAACGTAGCGAGGTGAATAACAAATGATGCAAAATACTGCTGAATATTGAGAATGATAATGAAACAGAAAATCAAGACTCCTTGGAAAATAAAACTCAATATATCTACATTTTCTTTATTCTGAAATTGGGAGTTTTGGGACAATATTATTCTTTTGAACTAATTCCATACAATTAGATAACTAACAATGTTATACAAGTATTTAGCAAAGTCATTATAATGTAGTTACATGAAAATCAGAAAAAAAAACATTCACATGAAATATCCTATTAAGTATCAACATGATAGATTGAAATGTAAAACATTTTTTAACAGATTAGGAAATATGAAACACAAAGGAACCTATGCCAATGACCACTGAAACGCCCACTTGTTATTTCATATTCAATGGAACTACTTCAGTGAATGCAATAATTTGTAGGAATAAAAAGTTTCCTACAACCTATTCCAAACATCTACAAGAATCTATGAATGCTCATAAATATATATTCATACCCAATTTTGTTGAGAATGAATGAAAAGACTGATTGTGATTTGTAATAAGAGTACCTTTTTCTGTTTCTTTGATTCAACAATGTATGAACAACCATTTCCCCTTCTGAATTCTTCAAACTTTGAAGGAATAATGGCAAATACTGATGGTGAACTTTGATAAGGGGCCAATTTCTATTCACTCTTGTTCATTTTCCAGGCATCAATGTATGCAGACAGGTCATTGTACTCTGGACATTCATTGTTAGATTGGTAGATCAATTTGGCCAGTATATGTACAAAGGTATACTTCTTTGAAATATTTGGGGATATGTTAATACCCCTTGTCCACAAGCAAATGTGAAGTAGCCCAATAGCTGCCAATCCAGAAAGCACAACTTTTTGTACATAAATTAATCGCCTAGTTTATTAAATTTACACAATGATCAATCTCAAATCAAATCAAATCAAATCAAATCAAAATTGAGGGGAAAATGTTATATTTTTATTTTTTACAGGGAATCTCTTAGATTTTATAGGCATTTAAAAGTCATCTCTATCACAAAGCGTTATATGCTTATATACAGACTGTCCCAGAAAAAACGAAACCGTGTTTCATGGCAGAAATTTTATGTTATAATGAATAATGTCCTTGATGATATATATATGTATGAAAAGCTCTGTGTCTCTTCTTTCATTTGATATACAAGTTAAGGCACATAATTCATGCATGACTGAATTAGAACGATGGAAAGTGGTGTTACCAAAATTCCATTTGCACGCAGAAATTGCATGTTTGGGTGAGGTTTTGGGGTGAGTTTTTAAGGATAGTAAACATACTTATTTTGAAAAAGGACAAACACCGCATAAAAATTCATAATTTTATCTTTTATATGACAACTCATGAGTAAAAAATTAATGATTTATGCCAGAGAACGAGTACAATGAAAACATGCTTGATTCCAGCCCAAATTAGTAACTTTCCTGATCTAGCCTGTTTCCCATGTTTTCCCTGATCCACATGTTTGTGTAAATTCACTCATGCATCAAAGTCCATTGTCAGCTGCTAAGTCAGGAAAGCTGAGCGACTTCTTACTCAACTTTCACTCATTTAGGCAGAAATCAGGCATGTTTTCATTGCACTCGTTCTCTGGCATAAATCATTAATTTTTTTAGCATGAGGTGTCATGTAAAAGACAAAAATGTGAACTTTTATGTGGTGTTTTCCTTTTTAAGAATAAGTACGTTTACAACCCTTAAAACTCACCCAAACTTAAAATGTATGCGTGCAAATGAAATATTGGTAACACCGCTTTCCATTGTTCTAATTCAGTCATGCTTGAATTATATGCCATAAGTTGTACATCAAATGAAAGAAGAGACACAGAGCTTTTCAGACATATATACATCATCAAGGAAATTATTCATTATGACAGAAAATTTCTGCAAAGAAACCCGGTTTCGTTTTATCTGGGACAGTCTGTATTATATTTTTTATAGGGAATCTCTTGGCTTTTATAAGCATTTAAAGTCCTACCCCATACTTGATTGTATTGTGGGAAAACAAAGTAGTTTGAAGGTTGTTGTGGAGGACATTTGTTTATTCCAGTTTGATGAGCAATCCAAGACAGTTTCGAGAAGTCAAAAGAAATTTGCTGTGGTATTTTGATAAGGGTTGGTGAGTGTTTTCTTTTCAGTACCTTTATTTAGCTATCTGCCCACCTCTTATGGGCAGTCAAGGTAGAGAGCAATGTCTCTTTTGTTAGGACAATGGGTTTTATGTATGTACGTGCAATATCACTAGGCGTAATAAAGGCAGGCATATGCACAAAAAGAAACCATACATGTACTCGCTCCAATAAAACAGAAACTTTACAGATAGTGTTGATGTTGTTAAGGTTTGAAGCATTTAGTTTATCAATAGTTTCTTACAAACTCATTTTATTCTCAAAATGTGAATCGTTAAGTTTGACATCAATACTAAAAATCTACTCAATTGTGCCCAAAATAAATGTAACTCAGATAAAAGTATCATCTAATATTGAATATTATGAACATTTGTATTTCTTTACATTTCATAAAACTGAACAAGTATGACATGAAGTTCTATGTATGGGCAATAATTACTTATTATAGATCAATAGTTTTAAACAGTATTAAAATATGAAACAATAACACATTTCACAAATTTTAAGGAATAAATCGTAAAAAAGAGAGAATGTGTATAATGCATGACATTTCAGTTCTACAATTATTATACAACACAATAATGTTTTGTCATAAATGCAGTAGTTGAATTGATCAGGCCTTTAAACAGTCAATATACAAATTACATATACAGTTACTTTCTAAAGATCGCAAAACTGGTACAAAGTCATTGAAATGTATCAACTCATTGAGGGTGTTTTTCCAGTTTGTTTTATTTATTTGTTATTTGTTATTATAATAATATACATAGTATGATTATACGATTAACAATAATAACAATATAATACATACCTTACACTTGATCAAACACATTAGATCCTAACTGCAATAATCCGTATTACAGGTGAAAGATCACACACCCATAGGTGCTGCCTTTAAACAATCCAAGTGTTAACATTCATCCGTTTCATATATAACTCCAAAGGTATATTCCTTGAATATGCAGAACTTGGATCAATATATCTCTCAAAAACGTCTATGAAGAGGTTAGAATTGTTCAAAAGAAGAAGATGTTTGAGAAAGTTAATTTTTCAGAGACAATGAAAAGTCAGTAATGATATTCAAACTCGATGAGGATAAACCCACAACAATGTAGTACTTGGATCAAAATATCTCTCAACAAATGTTTATGAAGAAGTCACCATTGTGCAAAGGAAGAAGATAATGTTTGAAAAACTAAAGTTACTTTCTCAGAGACAGTTAGTCATCAGTACTGATTGTCCAACCTGTTTAGGACATACAAGTAAATATATAAGTTATTTTCCTCAAATTATGATAATAAGTCAAGTGAAAAGTTGTCAGTAATGCAGGCCAAATTGTTGAGGATACACCAACAACAAATGCAAGAACAAAATAAACTTCCAAGTCTTCATAAGTAGATATCATACATAGATATCTGCACAAATGCTATTATTTTCCTCAGAATATGATAATGAGTCAAGTGAAAAGTTGTCAGTAATGCAGGCCAAATTGTTGAGGATACACCAACAACAAATGCAAGAACAAAATACACTTCCAAGTCTTCATAAGTAGATATCATACATAGATATCTGCAGAAATTATTTTCCTCAGAATATGATAATAAGTCGAGTGAAAAGTTGTCAGAAATGATGGACAACTTGTTAAGGACATACCCACAACAAATGCAAGCACAAAATACACTTCCAAGTCTCCATAAGTAGATATCTGCAGGAATGCTATTATTTTCCTCAGAATATGATAATAAGTCGAGTGAAAAGTTGTCAGAAATGATGGACAACTTGTTAAGGACATACCCACAACAAATGCAAGCACAAAATACACTTCCAAGTCTCCATAAGTAGATATCTGCAGGAATGCTAACTTATTTTCCTCAGAATATGATAATGAGTCGAGTGAAAAGTTGTCGGAAATGATGGACAACTTGTTGAGAACATCCCCACAACAAACACGTACACAACAATCCTTCAAAGTCTTCACTATAACGTAAATATCTGCAGGAATTTCAGCTGATTGTCTTCAGAGTCTGATAATAAGAAAATATACAGTGATTTCAGTGATCTGGAACCAGTAACCCATTGGCACTGCACAGTTGAAGAGCCACGACAAGCTAGCGACCTATAATCACAACACTGCCCATAATGGTCCTACCCACTTCACTGCCCCTCACACACGTACATCTTACACAGCCAGATTCACTCTAGTGTGAAATATTTCTTGATTAAAAAAAAACTTAAAAAACGGGAGTGACAGAGTACCTTTTGATCGCTCTCGTGAAAAGACAGAATACAAAAAAAAAATAGGAACTTGCTTTGTTGATTCGCTGCACCCTTCTGTAGGCTGTTTTTGTATTATTTGTTGAGGCATAATGGGGAAAATTGTAGTAAATATGAACTAGGGCATAACCGATGTGGGATTTCATTGCCGATCCGATGTCCGATGTTTTTTTCCCCCGTATTGGCCGATCCGATCCGATGCACCGATGTTTTTCCCCAAAAATGTTGCCTTATGTTTCCGATTGTTTTTTTCTACTACGCGGCCGCGATCTGCTAAGGCCTTCTCTGCATGCGGGCCTCTGGGCTGGCCAGGGCGAGAGCAGAGGGAATATGTGCATAACGATCGTGACCTGCGCAAGCACGTACAAAAATGCAATGTTTTACGCTTGAATTCATCTTTTTATATGGCAATAAAATAACAAACGTTGATGCTTTGGTTGATTTATGAAACAATATTTACGGAAATATGATTACAAAATATACAGAATTACCTCTGTTACGAGCAGAACATTACTTTTCCCCGAGGAAGATGAACGAAAACTTGATTCGATTACGTAGTTTTTGACAAGCGGATGAATAACTAGCAACTGGCGCAAGTAAAAAAGTCCACATTTTCAACGTTGCCAATATGTGAAATACGTGATTACGTGTATGCATTTAATACATGTGGTCCATGCCGTCTGCAAATTGGCAATGAACAGAGTTCGCCTAATAATTAATGTTCCAAGAGATAGTCAGCGCATTCGTTTGCAGTTTTTTGGGGGACTATTTTTGTTGCCATATATTCTTGGATATGTTTCAAAAACCATGCGAACATGTAAGTAAATTAACAGATCGTCTGGCGTAGGTTCGAGGAATCTTTCATTTTTATTCTTTTTCGGTTTGTGCAAGGCAGCGGCGGCGCTAGCATTTTCTAGTGCAATGCATAACCCAGCTCTGCATGGCAGCCAAAACTCTGGGGCCTGATCTGTGCGTGTTCCGTATACCGGTAACGTTCCACGGACGGGCAATTTGTTAAATTCTGTTCAATTTTTTCCGTAAATTTGTCAAACAAATCAATGATTTTGCGGAAATAACCACTCATACGGTAAAACATTGTACATGGACAATTTTCTAAATTCTGTTTTTTCATTTCTGATTTTGCAAGTTTCACTTCTTTTAGTGAATCGGTAGTGCATCGGCCGATTTATCAAAATATTGCCGATCCGATGTTTTGCCGATGTGGCCAAATATCGGCCCGATCCGATGTCCGATCCGATTATCGGTTATGCCCTAATATGAACTAGACAATCCGGGCATGTATTGATCGATTCTTCTCTCCGTTTCTGTTTGCAGACATACAGTATCTTCTAGGATGACTTGTTTTAACTGCTTCCTCAGACACTTACTGCACTTTATTTTTCCCCTTTAACCCATTCACTATGAGATTCTGAAATCCCCATAGACTTTGTACATAGCCCACCCGGTTCCCATAACCCATTCACTATGAGATTCTGAAATCCCCATAGACTTTGTACATAGCCCACCCGGTTCCCATAACCCATTCACTATGAGATTCTGAAATCCCCATAGACTTTGTACATAGCCCACCCGGTTCCCATAACCCATTCACTATGAGATTCTGAAATCCCCATAGACTTTGTACATAGCCCACCTGGTTCCCGTAACCCATTCACTATGGGATTCTGAAATCCCCATAGACTTTGTACATAGCCCACCCGGTTTCCATAAGCAACGGGCTAACCCATTCAGGGCTTGTCCCCAGAATACCCTGACAAGGGTCCATGGTGATTACATATTATAGCAAAATCAATCAGTCCTGAATGGGTTAATTATTATCTGAATTAATATTCACAGAACCTTTTGTTTTTGAACTTTGAAGTGCTGTAAATAAAACAGGGACAAATCCAAATGGGCTAGCTGAGACAGGTTTAATCCCTGAATGTCAAATTGAGCCTCCTTGAAGTAAGAAAAGAGACCAATTCCAATTATTTATTTATATTATTATATAGCTCTGTATAATTTCTGAGTACTATTTGAACGTAGGGAGGATTGAAAACAGTTTCCTAGAATGCTGAATTTTGTTTATCCACCTGAAATAGTTTTTCATTACATGAAAATGTACAATTCCCTCTAAATGAAAACCAAAAAAAGACAAAGAAAAAAATGATGTATTTATGTTCAAAATAGAGTATGACTTGATTGAAAATTGCATTTTTGTAGTGCATGAACCTTGGTTCTAAGACTGATGAATTGTAACCTGTACGCCATTCATTTTGTACAATTACAACTTTGTATGTGCTTGTACATGTAGATAAGAAGAGCTTCTCATATATGTTTAGAGTTAACCGGATCAAAACTATAGTCATTTAATTCTAGTATAAACTTGTTAGATTCTTCCTAGACACCAGACCCAATATTTTCTGGACCAGTCATAGGCCTCAGTGCAGAAGAGTTGCAAAGTCAGATTATGTGACTAAATGCACAAATATGAACAATCCAGGACAATCCGGGCATGTATTGATCGATTCTTCTCTCCGTTTCTATTTGCGGACATACAGTATCTTCTAGCTTAGGATGACTTGTTTTAATTGCTTCCTCAGACAACATACCTTTACTGTGGAATCTGTACTTTATTTTTTGATTGGTTCAAATGTTCATATTTTCTGACTTGCAACAGGGTCATGAACAAGTGAATTTATCTGAAACGAACACCTCTGGGGTGTGTTTCACAAAGATTCCAAGTTCAACTGAACTCTTAAAGGGACTTAGTAACCTTGTCCAAATCCTCAAAATTGTTACAAAGATATGTTCGATCGAAGTATTCAGATAAGAAAAACTCCGGGCGAGTTTTTCTTCTGTGTACAAAGTGAGTGCAGTGAGTTATTGAATATCACTTTGCATTTTCGCTCATTACTTGGCCATACAATGTCCATTTGACTTAAAATGTTCACACAATACCCTGTGGACATATGAGATAACAATAATATACATTGCATCAACCCTTCATCACTTTTTGCACATGTCAACAAAGTTACTAGATCCCTTTAAGTTAGACCTTTATAATGGAAAGCTGTCAGTTTCTTTGTAATATTGTTGAGACAGTTCTTTTGAAAAGGCACAAAGTTTGAGAAGATCAGTTATATTTCTTATTATCAAGGAGCCTTGAAATAATTGATATATTTTATTTGTTGTCGGAAGTCTCAAATACCTGTGTTTTTTTCCATGTTGAATATTTTATTCCAAGGCTCCAAGTGGCTTTCCATAATTATTAGGACCAACCTTAGAGTTAAGTTCAACTAAGTCGAGAATCTTTGTGGAACACCCCCTGATATTGTGTGACAGTGTTAGTTCTTATTTGAGTTGGGATCAGTCACAGGGGATTGTCTTGTTTACTCTGAGCCTGGTGCTCCGCCAGTAGAATCTTCACAATTCAATAATAATCTGAATAAATATTTACAACCCAGTCAGCGTGTAATGTGCATTGGGTCAAAGAGAGATCAGGATGTTAACTAGCACGCATACGTACACCTCAAAAGAAAGAATTCCATTCCATCTTTTCATAAAGTTTTGATCCGATGAGCGTCTCTCAAAACAAGCTTGTTGAGGTGTGATATAGTTGCAATATCCAGAACATGTTTGCTTCAATATTTGCTCACCTCAAAATGAAAACAACTTATATTTGTTGGGTGTAAATTAAACTAAGGAGAATGGTATTATCACTGGATGCATGTGCATTTGAAAAGTGGGATTAACATAATTTTATAGAAATAATTATGTTGTCTTTTCTAGATAATCGTGTGGGTTTGAACTATAAAATATATAACACAAAAAGTAAGCCCCCCCCCCCCCCCCCCCCTCTTAACAATGTATCATAATTTCATAATCAAGAAGTTTTTAACAAAAGTGCTTTTGCAAAAATATTTCTACAGTGATGCATATTTTGTGTGAAAATCAGAGATATCCATTTCTTCATGGCTGAATGAGAATAGAACAGATAAGTGACAAAATGACCCAATTTCAAAAGTTACAAGAACTTGTGCAGCCGTACATGGTTGTGCAACAGCACATGTTGAAGAGTGCATTATATTTGAAATTCCATCCATTTGGACTTTTTAAAAGCACATGCATTCATTGTAATTGTAAAACAGTGCATGTGAAGTTCCTCAATTCGCAATAGTTTCATAAACTGCAGTATATACAGGGTGGCCCAAAAAAAATGGAACGGGGCACTTCCCAAAATATAATACTACAATGTTTATGTTCATCGGATAGGGTGTTTTTTCCAATGAAAAATGACACCAAGAACAGTAATTTTGGTCAGGTCGTTTTTGTTTAAGGACGCTGTGAGTGAGACCATGTCAGGTGCCGATTTATGTCGATTTCGACCTAGTCAATGCCAGTTTAACCGCACTCCTTGCCCGTAATACCATGCCCATTCTCTCGGTACACGGCTGAGTGCACACTAACAATAGTGCGAGATGCTCGAACGCTATGAACGGCAGTTCGTGCGATTCATCAAGCGCTGGCTCAATACAAATTGACAAAAAAGAGAACCTGACATGGTGTCACTCACAGCGCCCTAAAACAAAAACTACACGACCAAATTGACTGTTCTTGGTATCGTTGTTCATTTGAAAAGACACTCTATTCGATGGACATAATACATTTGTTACTATATTTTGGGAAGTGCCCCGTTCCTTTTTTTTGGGCCACCCTGTATAATGATATTAAAGGGATAGTTGAGTATTGGTCAAACTTAACTTTAGTAACCAAAACCTGCACCATCACGGTACAAAGTAATAGTTATAATTTCACCATGCTCGAAAAGTATACACTATTACAAACGACTAAGTAAAACCCCTGTTATCATTACAAAAGAGCCGTTACAACTCAAGAGGGCGCTATTTAAAAAAATCACTGGTTTTAGCTTTTTTTCATACAAAATTGTGCATATAATGTTTTGTTAAAATAATGATTCAATTGAGATATCATCAACGACTTTTTACAAACCTATTCAGATTTGTTTCCAAGTAGTCTTTAAGCATTTTTTTTTCTTTTCTAAAAAGTCTAAAAATATCCCCCCCGTGATTGCCCGTGAAAATCATTTGAATAAAAATATACTTATGGATATTTCAGCCGTTTCTGAACCGATTTTGATCAAATAAAGTTTATTCTGTCATTAAAATTGTATGTTCTTTCAAATTTGACAGTCAGTTTTTCATTATCTCACAAAAAAATATTGGGGGGCATTTCGGGAAATACCAATACTCAACAGTACCTTTAACTTTTGCAAATTTTGTAATACGACCATTTGTCTATAATTTGTGCTCAGTCAACCATGAAGTGATGGTTACCTCTCATTTTTACACAATTTTCCGAACTACCATGTAAATATTTGGCTAAGACAAAATCTTGATACAATTCTTGGTTAGAAGTTATGAGGAGTTGTTTAGAGGGGCTTACTTGTTGTGTTAGGTCTAGATCTAATGGTAATGAGCAAAGATAATATGAAACCCTGTATCAAGCACCATATAAATACAATCTATCATAATTGAATAGTATGTTATTAAATCAGTGAGAAGGGTTTTAAAATGGAATAGATGTGATATGGTTTCAAAGCGCGTGGGTCAAAAGTGAGGGATTTCCAACTATACAAGACACAACAAAATGTAGAAAATGTAGTTAAATACATTCAACTTTAGAGTGCACTGTTTGCAGTTGCAAATGTGCATACTTAAAGGGTACCACCACCCAAAAATAATATTCTTATTAAAGAAAGGTAACATCTTTAGTATTCCATTCCATCAACAAGTTCACAAAAATATGTTTCCAGAAAAGAAAAAACAATAATTGGAAACGCATCACTATTCTAAAGCATGCGTTCATGCGGTCTGAATTGCGAAGACTGCGATGCGTGCGGTGAATTGCGATGTATGTGCAGAGCGAATGAATCGCTCGGGAATCTATTGTCTACAAACGAACGCGTGAATAGCATTGGCGCACTCGCAAATGGTTGGCCGTATGGAACCAGGAAATAGCAGTGGTTCCGTAAGTGGTGGAAATTAATTGCTTTGTTTATGAATTACACAACCTTTTGCAAAATGTTGGGTATCTATTTGATATCACAAAACGGTACCATAACATTATAATAATGTGTTGTTCTTTGCCTGGTGGTCCCCTTTAACCTGATTATCAGGCTCTGTAGTGTATACCGTATTTGTCGGTGTATTAACCGCATGGTTTTCCCGATGGAATTACCGGCAAAAAGGGGGGTGCGGTTTGTACACGGAGATAGGGAAAATTGCACGAAAATCCCCACTAGCACAACACAGCATGAAATACTATGCATGGGACTGTAGTGAACAAACGTAAGACAAACAAAGACAAAACAAAACATGAATCAAATCAGAGATGAAAAAAGCGTGCAGACGCGATTTGACTGAAATTAGCGATCATCCTATCGTGATTGATCGCTAATTTCAGTCAAATCGCGTCTGCACGCTTTTTTCCCCCCACCACTTGCAAAGGTACGATCGCAATTTTTCATCTCCAAAAAGAGCTTCAAATTTACTATTTTCGAGGGTAGATTGAACCAAATCTGAACTTGTAAGAAGGAATTAACATATCAAGGTACAGTTTTTTCATCTCTGATTTGATTCATGTTTTGTTTTGTCTTTGTTTGTCTTCCGTTTGTCTTCGTTTGTTCACTACAGTCCCATGCATAGTGTTCCGTGTTTTGTTTTCTGTTAAGCTCAACAAATGTTATAAATTACGGATTGATCGGGGAAGGGGCTCATAATTTCCTTAATGTGCTTCAGAGACTTCAGTAAATTGAAGTATATTTCATAGACCAAAACTCTCTGGAAAAGAAGAATGTTTTTTCTTACTCTCGGCACATTTTGACCATCCAAAAATCAAGAATTATACTATCAACATTTTTTTTTTTTTCATGGAAAACCCCCCAAAGTTAGGGATGCGGTTAATACACTGGAGCGGGTAATACACCGACAAATACGGTACATGAGTTTGTAAATAATACCTTGGAGACATGCAGACTCATACATTTACCAGCGGTAACAATATATACACTTAATTAATTCCTATTGTCAAACAGAGATATTATAATTGTACTTTATAGTATCTGGCAAATTTGCATTATGAACTTGCAGAAATAACATTAGAAACTTTTATTTGATGTTTGACCAGCATTTGAGACTCTGGAATGCACTTGCTTAGAACTATTTTTATTGACTATCATATTCCTCAAACTAAGTAAGTATTTTAACAGTGAACATTCAATTTGCTTCTGATAAATAAACCAAAATCCCTTCCAGAACTTCTCCTCAATGTAATCTCACTGTGGTCTAATGATTAAAGGGACTTAGTAACATTGTCCAAATCCTAAAAATCCAATTGGAATTCTAGCGGTTCTCTCATACCTTGTTGTATTCGTATTAACAATAAAAGCATGGAACAGGTTTTGGTTTTTCAAATATCCCTTTCGTTAAAAAGATATTTACGATTGAAGTGTTCAGATGTTAAATAATCCACTAGATCGTCGATCGTCAGAGTACAGAGTACAGTGATCACAACTTGACCCTGAGTGGACACAAAAGAATGGCTAATTGGGCCAATTAAGGTGCATTACCCAGCTATAACAAAAGACTTGGCTTTTAGATCTGCTCAAATTGGGATGCACATGTCAACATAAATGTACATCCAACATGTACAACTATGGTTTAAGGCGGGGAAAATATACTTCATATAGCCAGACTAACTATAAAGCTTTCTAATAAAATTACTATTAATTATATTAACCAATCCTTCAATTACCGAGTTCCCTATGTATCAATAATCATATCACGCAGGTTCTACAAGCAGTATTCCTTAAATTCAATCTTTACATCATGAATATACCCAGCAATGAAATAGATCATAATTACACAGCAAGCATGTATTAACCCATTCCCTCCGAGTTTTTGAAATCCCCATAGACTTTGTACACAACCCACCCGGTTCCCGTAGTCAGGGGGTTAAGGGAAATATAAACTATTTAATTAAACAAATTATATATATGATTCCAACAAATATATCTTATTATTTCCTTGAACTAGATAGAGAAATCATGTCTAGTCAGAATATGATTACTTTCAATAAATAATGAGTTGAATATCCATCATTATAAAACGGCTCCGGTAAATTCAGTAACGTGATTGGCTAATATCGATCACGTGGGGATTGATTACTTTTCACCACCTGCACTACCGTGCCGATACCTGTGCAACCATCGTGCCGATAGCAGCGCAACCATCGTGCCGAAGGTGTGCAACCATCGTGCCGAAGGTGCGCAACCCCGTGACGTCACAATGTTTGTTTACATAGCTCTACGAAGACTGAATTAAGGGAATGGATTCTATAACAGGAATAATGACTATAATAAAGACATTTAATCTCACCACAGGGTGAGCCAACGCATGACTTCACTAGCACAAACATCGAAGTCCCGATCATCCTCCGATACGATCACGTCATATTCTAAACGATCATGAACGATCATATCGATCATAAACGATCACAAACGATTACAGACAAACCTCTCGAAGACAAACTTGCGAAAGTGAACAAAAAAAGATGGAAAATGCTTAGTTTTGTAAATTCTCTGTTCTGTAGTAAATAAATCTTAGCAGTTTCGTAAATTATATGGATATATGTGGTTTGATGTTGGTAAGTTTTGTAATGGAAATGCATACAATTCTTTGATAATTCTCAGTTTTACGGGAAATTATCGGCAGTTGATCTGCTGAGCTGCGCTGCATACAGAGTCAAATTCAGTGAAGCGAGTGCAGTATAAAGTGTTGATGAATTTTGTAAACTCTGGGTTACCAATTGTCTGTTTTTAATAATCCAGCAAAATAAACAATTCCGTGGTTGAGTTCGTTTTATAAAACAAATAATACTACTGTAGGGCTATATTTTATACAGTTCCAACCCCCACTCATCATTTTAACTTGCCATGCCACTCCATACCATTTCATCTACTAGTACATATTCATTAACTCATTTGCATTTCATTTCCACCCAATCACCCTCATCCTTTCAGATTGATCTCCATTCTCTCTCATATCCTTCACTGCACATCTGGTCTGCCCTTATGAATATTGATGAGGTCATTTGAATATGTGTAGATGTATACAGTTTACTATGCATCATGAATAACCATTATGCATGAATATTCAGTACTGACATTACTTGTACAGTGCATGCTGGGTGCATGCCATGAATATTTATTAGCCTTTATTCTTATGTATATTTATCACCAGCTAATTTGCATGGAATTTAGAGTGATCTTGTGTTATATTGTGTTTAAATTGAGTAGCAAGTAGCTACACATTAAATCTGGGCAGTCTGCCTGAGGAAGCCAACCAGTACACATGTCTGCAGTGCCTTGTGTAGAGTTGTTGCGAAGTAGAACCCAGCCTGAACCTAGCCAAGCTCCAGCCCCGCAGTCCCGGCCAAATACCTACCCCCACACTGGTGGCCAGCTAGTGGTCTTCGCTCTCCTCTTCAAGTAACAAGCACTTAGCAGCATGCACAGCATCTTTAGGGCGTGGCTCAAGCATAGCCTTTCTACATGAAGCTTCAATCCAGCCATTCTTTTTGGAGTTTCACCCTGTCTTCAACGACTGTACAGCCAATTTATGTGTTTGGTGAGTGATTTCTCTCTCCCTTCATCGTGATGTGTTTTCACATTTTATCGAATGAGAAGATTGACTTCCTTTTCGCCCTCCTTCACGTTTGAAATTTTGCTGAGTGAAATGAATGTTTCGCCCTCCTTCACGTTTGAAATTTTGCTGAGTGAAGGTAATGTTTCGCCCTACATCACTACATTGATTTGAATGATTACATTTTCGCCCTTCATCACTACATTGATTCGAATGATGACACTTTCACATTATGCAACGTGAGACAGTATAGATATTCGCCCTTCTTCGGTTTGTTCACATAAATTTTGCTTAAATATATACCTTCAGTCGTGTACAGAGACACAGTTTAAGCATGCTGTCATATAGAATAGATCTTCCAGAACCCTTTTCGGGGAATGACTGTCAAGATTTTCGTCACTGGGTGAAGCGTTTCGAAGTTGCTGTGGACGCAGCACAAGACAGCTCAGCGAAGAAAGAATTTCTGCTACCGTCACGACTGTCCTCTTCCGCATTCACAGTTTGGGACAGCCTCCCTGCATCTGAAAAGTCGGACTACTCAAAAACCAAGAAGGCCCTACAGTCGGTATTTGGTGGGTCAGCATACATCAAAAATTTCCAGTCATGCATCACTGCAAGAGTGCGAGACCAAGATGAGCCACTTGAAGTCTACGCAGCATCTCTATCCACGCTAGTTGTAGAAGCCTTCCCAGACTATGACAACAATGCACAAAATGGGGAGAAATTTAGGCGTTTTATGGCTGGAATCGATGCACAACTTCGTCGAAAAGTCTACGAACTTGGAGCTGAGAAATTTGATGATGCACTTGAATACGCCATTAGAATAGAGCGAGCTACTAAGCTAACACAGCCAGAGAACAGGACGACAGTGGCTGCCACGTCAGAAGAACAACACTTAGCAGATAAGTTGGATTCTGTACTGAGCCGGATCGAGAAGTTAGAGATGGGACACAAGTCACCGCCTCGCAAGCGTGAAATAAGATACCAATCTCCTTCTCCACCAAGGCTAGATCATTATTCTCAGTCAACACACAGGAGTAGACGTGACACCTCGTATGACAGGCGTCGTACCCCCTCCTTCGATCGTAACTCCTCGTATGACAGACGTCATACTCCTTCCTTCGATCGTGACTCCTCGTATGACAGACGTCGTACTCCCTCCTTCGATCGTAACTCCTCGTATGACAGATGTCATACTCCCTCCTTCGATCGTGACTCCTCGTATGACAGACGTCGTACTCCCTCCTTCGATCGTGACTCCTCGTATGACAGACGTCGTACTCCCTCCTTCGATCGGTCCAGGAACCGTCATCGTGATTTGTCGCCATATAGATACAGACGTACATCACCCTTCAACGATGAACAAAGGCATCCTTCGATTGATCAACCAAGGGATCAACGTCGTCATCAACAGAATTCCTACCACCATGGACGACAGTATTCTCCGTCTCGTGATATTCCGAGGGAACAGCGCCACTCGTCACCTACTTGGGATCGTCGTCGATCACCCCATTACAACGAGAGACGACATCGCTCGCAGCGTGATCAGGATCGCAGTCATTATTCAACACAATCGGACTGGAAATCATCACCGCGCTCTCATCATGTGCAGTTCGAGGACCAGGAAAACTACGAGTAGTTGGTGATGAGGGTCAGTCACCAACGGTTCTACAACAGACCCAACCAGAAAAACAGTCGCCCCCAGTGGATGGACTACTTCCTCCATCGCCACCTCCAGTACCTCCACCAACTGCATTACCATTTGAAGCACCTCCACAACAAGGCGTGCCTGTGATGTCATCGAGTAAGAGCCAGGATCTCCCTCCTTCATCACAACCACCTCCCTATGTTCCAGTCATACTTGACAACACATACGTTCTTGCATTTCTTGACACCGGAGCACACATTTCTCTTCTAAGCGCTGACTTCTACTATTCAATTCCTGAAGGTCAACGCAGCCCTCTACATAAGGTTACCACCCTTGCATCATCCGTTACAGGTGAATCGCTAGACACGATTGGTTCAGCTACAGCAACCTTGCATATTGGTAGTAAAACCATCTCACATCAGTTTTACATTGCTAGAAACATCTGCCATACTTGCATTCTAGGCTGGAACTTCTTTACAGAGCATGGCGCTTCAATATCCTCCCTAACTTCAACATTCTACATTCAAGGCTCAGCAATACCACTGGTAGACCATCGTCAATATCAAGTCCCCCGGAGATGCAACGTTTCGCTAGTGGGTAAAGCTACACTTCCACAGATGAGTGAATCTCACGTGCACGGACGTCTTATATCTCAACAGGCTGATATGAGTCCACGAGATTACGATGGCTTCTTCGAGCCCTCTATAGATGAGCACCATCAAGTTGCCGGCGCGAGATGTCTTTTTCGACCCCAGGATGGACTCATCCTAGTACGTCTCATCAACCCCACATCAGAAACAATAGAGCTTCCATCAAATACACTCCTGGGCCAATTCTACTCCATCACTGGTCATGAAGATGAAGAATACGCCTTGGTCGACAAAGTCGTCGCAGGAACTGAACCACAGCAGCAATCAGAAGTCTGCACTATGTTGTCTACAGCAGATCTCACTGAACAAGAATACAACCAAGCACAGGAACTTCTTCACCGTTATCATGATGTTTTCAGTTCTTCCACCGATGATATTGGACAGACTGGTATGATTCACCATGAAATCCACACCACTACTGACAGGCCTGTTCATCAAAGAGCCTACCGCACATCACCAGCGATGAGACTTGAGATCGAACAGCAGGTCAACAACCTACTTGACCGTGGAATCATCCAACACAGTTTTAGCCCATGGTCCAGCCCAATTGTGATGGTAAAGAAGAAAGATAACAGCTTCAGATTTTGTATCGACTACCGTGCCTTGAACGCTGTCACAGTGAAAGACTCACATCCCATTCCTCGTCAGGACGACACTCTCGATGCCCTATCTTCATCATCCTACTTCAGTGTCATTGATCTCTCCTCGGGATATTGGCAGGTCCCATTACACCCGGACAGTAAGGAGAAGACGGCATTCACTACTGGAACTGGACTTTATGAGTTCAACGTCATGCCGTTTGGCCTCGTCAATGCACCAATGACATTCCAACGACTCATGGAGCATGTTCTACGGGGTCTACACTGGTCCACTTGCTTAGTATATCTGGATGACTGCATTATACTTGGACGAGACTTCCCAACACACATGTCCAATCTACAAGAAGTTCTACAACGGTTTCGAGATGCTGGACTGAAGTTGAAGATGTCCAAATGCCAATTCTTCAAGAAGCAGGTCAACTATCTCGGACATGTGATCAGTTCATCTGGTGTTCGTCCAGACCCTAGTAACATTTCCAAGGTTTCAGCATGGTCAAGACCGAAGAATGCTACTCAGATCAGATCCTTCATCGGGCTAGCGTCGTTCTACCGTCGCTTTATCCCATCATTCTCGAAGATAGCAGCACCCCTGACCAGGCTTACACAGAAGAAAGTTCAATTCCTCTGGACGGAAGAGTGTGAATCAGCCTTCAACACTCTCAAAGAAGCGCTTACCAATCCTCCTATCTTAGCGTACCCTGACTTCAACTCAAGCTTTCGACTAGCAACCGACGCCTCGCAGGATGCAATCGGAGCAGTACTAACGCAGGTGCACGATGGCAAAGAACGTGTAGTTGCATACTACAGCCAGAAACTCAACAATACTCAACAGAAGTGGTCCACGTACGACAGAGAACTTTGGGCAGTCGTCGCTTCGGTGCGACATTTCCGACACTACTTGAGAGGACAGGAATTTGATGTAATCACGGACCATCGCCCTTTGCTAAGCTTCAATAAAATACCAATCCAGGATGAAGCATCAGGCCGCCGAGCCAGATGGGTGATCGAGTTGAGTGCGTACACCTTCACCATCATGCATCGGCAGGGACGCTCACATCAAAACGCTGACGCGATGTCACGACTTCCTACCCAGCAGCCATCTGGTATTCAGCATCCATCTTCAAATCTAGAGCGACATCCTCCATTCAGCCAACCCCGCTGCAATGTGGTCGAAACTCAACCAGTAACCAAGGACAGTCCAGGTGGACACAAGCCAGTTTCTTCAGCATTGACAGACCAAGCTGACCAAGAATCCAAGTTCACCCTGGCAAACCATCTCAACCAGATCAAGTATCACCAAAGAAATGATAAGGATCTTCAGAAGATCATTGAATATGTTTGCAGTGGACACCACCCATCAGTCCGTTTCATCCGACGTCAGCCTCCATCTCTGAGACGACTTCTTTGGCAGTTTCCTCGATTCACCATAGAGAATGAAATCATATACAGGAAGAAAGAGGATCATTTTGGAAACGTCACCCTACAAGCAGTCGTCCCTACTTCTATGGTTCCAGAGATACTAGATCAGCTTCACGGCAATGCAGCAGCAGGACATTTTGGAGCCAAGCGTTGCATCCAGCGAGCAGAAGCTATGTGCTACTGGCCCTCTATGTCCAGAGACATCCACGAACACTGCAACACATGTACTGCTTGCGAATCTATCCGTATGCCCAACCCTAAACATCAAGCTCCGTTGCAGAATATTACATCTGATCACCCTCTTCAACTCGTATTTGCAGATATTGCTGAACTTCCTACCTCGAAGAATGGTTATCGCTACATGTTGGTAGCAGTAGATCACTTCAGCAAGTACATCAACATATATCCAATGAAAGATCAGACCGCACGAACTGTCGCCAAACACCTCTTTGATGACTACATAAAGGAGCATGGCGTTCCAGAAGCAATACACACGGACCAAGGACGACAATTTGAGTCCAAGATTGTCCAAGATCTCTGCAGGAAACTTGGCATTCGCAAATCTAGGTCATCACCATATCACCCGCAAGGAGCAGGTTTAGTAGAGAGAGCCAATCGAGTCATTAAGGAGCAGTTAGCCAAGTACATGGCTCATCAAGGAGGAGAATGGGACACACATATCCCCCTACTTCAGATTGCGTACAACTCTAGTGTTCACTCCAGCACTGGCCTGACACCGTACTACATAATGCATGGACGAGAAGCCCGGTTGCCTGCTAACCTCACCTGTCCTGTCATTTCTGCACCCTATAATTCAGCAGAGGAATATGTTGCAGATGTCTGTGGACGACTCAGAAAAGCCTTCAATTTTGTGCAGCAGAATCTACGTCGAGCTCAAGAGAGACAGAAGAAGGACTACGACACATCAAGCCGTATGGTCCAGTATAAACCCGGAGATACAGTTTGGGTACATGATCCAGTAAGTGCAAGGAACAAACTTGATCCAAACTGGCGCGGACCATTCACCGTCATCTCATCTTCACTGGATGGGTTAAACTACAAGATAGTTGATGACAAGAAGAAAGAAAAGCTAGTCCACCACAATAGACTCAAGTTGTTCCGTTCGAAAGCTAGCCTAGAGGGAAGCCGACACCCAGCTCCTGTCCGTAAACCATCTGCACCAAGAAGTAACTCCCTAATTCCTCCAATGGGTAAAGCAAATCCTGCCACTATTGAAGTGTTCCCCTCAGCTCGTCAACCAGCAGATCACCAGGGACATCAATCACCCAACAGGAATCGTGTCCAGCCTACTCGTCAAGCCACAGCTGACCAATCCATTTCTCACCAGCGGCAAGACAGTTCTGTCCAACCTCCATGGGCAGAGCAGTCGAATCAGCCGTCAACAAGCCGCTCATCTACTCAGTCCAGGGATGGCCCACCTGACCAACCATCATGGTCAGATAGGCCGAATCATCTGGGAGATACTTACTCCAGGGAGAGTACTGACCAACCACTATGGTCAGCACAGTCGTCTTCACCTGACCAATACCTGGGACTGGGCAGTGCTGATACACACACTCAAACTCCAATTGAGGGAAACCAGCCAACTTCTACCAGGTTCTCTACGACGCCGCCAACTTCTACCAGGTTCTCTACGACGCCGCGAACCACTTCGTCGGCGGAGACGCAAGCCGAGACGCGAGCCGAGACGCAAGACGAGACGCGAGCCGAGACGCAAGCATCCTCATCAGCGCCGGGAGACTCAACGACCGTTGGCCAGGAACCATCTAGAGACTCTAAACAGTCGCGTTATGGAAGACGAATTCGCGAACCACAACGCTTTAAGGACTACCAAAAGTGGAAAAAGTAATTTAGACAGAAATAAATTTGATAGGAAAAATAATTGGATAGGAAATAGAAATTAATTGAGAATTTAAATTGGTATAGGATATTAAAAACATTTTAATATTGAACGTTAGAACACAGGTTAAGTACATTTATTATATGGACTGATAAAAGCCGATGCACAGTATAGGAGTGAAAGCGTACAACAGTCTGTACAGAGGAAAGGAGCAGAAATGTACATTTAGGAAAGAATGAACAGATGATATAATTCATTAGGAAGAAGAATGGACACTTTAGAATGGACGTTAGTGAAATGGACACTTAGTAAGGAAGGAAATCTTGAATAGTAAATTTGCACAAGCAGACTTCAGAACGGACATTAGTGCAGAGGACAATTTCGAAAGGAAGAAAAGAAAGATTATAGACTTGAGAATGGAGTGAATGGACTGATAGCAGGTAGAAGTGTTAGGCTAAGTCCCAAAGACTGTTACATTAATTATTCGTCGCAATACAGTGAAGCAACGTTATTTGGTCGAAAAACTGAAGATGCATTAGTCTTTGCACACTGAATAAGATGTGACATAAAAATGATGGATTGAAATGTTTCTACCTTTTTAATGTCAAATTGACTTTGATCTATTTGTTTGTTAAATTAGTGTTATATATGATTGTTAATACACGTATAAAAGGGAGAGTTGAACAACAAAACAAATATTTAAAAGAAAAGTTGTTGTTCAAGGCCAAAACAAAAAAAATGGTTGAATTGTTGAATTTATTTTGGAAAATTTTTTTTAGAAAGAGAAAAGTACATTCTAAATGTTTGGTTATTTCCAGATGAAGTGAAAATAATGCCAGATCGTTCATTGTTGAAGAAAAACATAATATTGGTTATATATGGTTATAAATATAACAGGTAAAAGAGAAAGAAAAAAAATAATACCAATGTTTGATTATTTATGGTTTAAAAAAAAAGGGTTAACAAAATATTATAATAATGTTTGTTTATCCATGGTTGAAGAACTATGTGTAAAGGCAAATTTTGAAATAAGTGCCATTAGTTTATTTTGTATTGATAAATATTGGAATTGGTTTTCACTTATGGTCGCCATATTGTGCCTGATATTTAATAACGAATAAGTTTTTTTTTAGGCACTTGAGATATTATTAATGTAATTAAATTTTGATTCTTGTGCATGAGAATAATATATCTTGGTTTATTTGGAGAGTAAACGGCAGTATACAGAATGCATTAAAAAAAAAAAAAAGGTTCTTTATACAATACATGTATTTACGAAAAGAGGACAAATTAATTGTTATTTTATTTTATGTTGATCATGACAATTTAAAGGATACATGATGATTATTTAACACTGCCAATAGTAGTGATCAATTTTGCCATAAAATTGTTCCTAGTGGTTTGTTTTTATATGTTGTATTACGTAAATGTGGCTCTAGATGAGAATGAATCATTTATAATTACTGTACTCTTTACTCCGATAAGAGCTTGTAAAATGAGGACATTTTTTTTGTAAGAGGAGGAATGGTTTGTAGGGCTATATTTTATACAGTTCCAACCCCCACTCATCATTTTAACTTGCCATGCCACTCCATACCATTTCCACCCAATCACCCTCATCCTTTCAGATTGATCTCCATTCTCTCTCATATCCTTCACTGCACATCTGGTCTGCCCTTATGAATATTGATGAGGTCATTTGAATATGTGTAGATGTATACAGTTTACTATGCATCATGAATAACCATTATGCATGAATATTCAGTACTGACATTACTTGTACAGTGCATGCTGGGTGCATGCCATGAATATTTATTAGCCTTTATTCTTATGTATATTTATCACCAGCTAATTTGCATGGAATTTAGAGTGATCTTGTGTTATATTGTGTTTAAATTGAGTAGCAAGTAGCTACACATTAAATCTGGGCAGTCTGCCTGAGGAAGCCAACCAGTACACATGTCTGCAGTGCCTTGTGTAGAGTTGTTGCGAAGTAGAACCCAGCCTGAACCTAGCCAAGCTCCAGCTAGCCCCGCAGTCCCGGCCAAATACCTACCCCCACACTACTTATTATCGTGCATCATGTAAATTCATCACACTCTCGGGCTATGTAAGCTGAGCCTGGTGCTCCGCCAGTAGAATCTTCACAATTCAATAATAATCTGAATAAATATTTACAACCCAGTCAGCGTGTAATGTGCATTGGGTCAAAGAGAGATCAGGATGTTAACTAGCACGCATACGTACACCTCAAAAGAAAGAATTCCATTCCATCTTTTCATAAAGTTTTGATCCGATGAGCGTCTCTCAAAACAAGCTTGTTGAGGTGTGATATAGTTGCAATATCCAGAACATGTTTGCTTCAATATTTGCTCACCTCAAAATGAAAACAACTTATATTTGTTGGGTGTAAATTAAACTAAGGAGAATGGTATTATCACTGGATGCATGTGCATTTGAAAAGTGGGATTAACATAATTTTATAGAAATAATTATGTTGTCTTTTCTAGATAATCGTGTGGGTTTGAACTATAAAATATATAACACAAAAAGTAAGCCCCCCCCCCCCCCCCTCTTAACAATGTATCATAATTTCATAATCAAGAAGTTTTTAACAAAAGTGCTTTTGCAAAAATATTTCTACAGTGATGCATATTTTGTGTGAAAATCAGAGATATCCATTTCTTCATGGCTGAATGAGAATAGAACAGATAAGTGACAAAATGACCCAATTTCAAAAGTTACAAGAACTTGTGCAGCCGTACATGGTTGTGCAACAGCACATGTTGAAGAGTGCATTATATTTGAAATTCCATCCATTCGGACTTTTTAAAAGCACATGCATTCATTGTAATTGTAAAACAGTGCATGTGAAGTTCCTCAATTCGCAATAGTTTCATAAACTGCAGTATATACAGGGTGGCCCAAAAAAAATGGAACGGGGCACTTCCCAAAATATAATACTACAATGTTTATGTTCATCGGATAGGGTGTTTTTTCCAATGAAAAATGACACCAAGAACAGTAATTTTGGTCAGGTCGTTTTTGTTTAAGGACGCTGTGAGTGAGACCATGTCAGGTGCCGATTTATGTCGATTTCGACCTAGTCAATGCCAGTTTAACCGCACTCCTTGCCCGTAATACCATGCCCATTCTCTCGGTACACGGCTGAGTGCACACTAACAATAGTGCGAGATGCTCGAACGCTATGAACGGCAGTTCGTGCGATTCATCAAGCGCTGGCTCAATACAAATTGACAAAAAAGAGAACCTGACATGGTGTCACTCACAGCGCCCTAAAACAAAAACTACACGACCAAATTGACTGTTCTTGGTATCGTTGTTCATTTGAAAAGACACTCTATTCGATGGACATAATACATTTGTTACTATATTTTGGGAAGTGCCCCGTTCCTTTTTTTTGGGCCACCCTGTATAATGATATTAAAGGGATAGTTGAGTATTGGTCAAACTTAACTTTAGTAACCAAAACCTGCACCATCACGGTACAAAGTAATAGTTATAATTTCACCATGCTCGAAAAGTATACACTATTACAAACGACTAAGTAAAACCCCTGTTATCATTACAAAAGAGCCGTTACAACTCAAGAGGGCGCTATTTAAAAAAATCACTGGTTTTAGCTTTTTTTCATACAAAATTGTGCATATAATGTTTTGTTAAAATAATGATTCAATTGAGATATCATCAACGACTTTTTACAAACCTATTCAGATTTGTTTCCAAGTAGTCTTTAAGCATTTTTTTTTCTTTTCTAAAAAGTCTAAAAATATCCCCCCCGTGATTGCCCGTGAAAATCATTTGAATAAAAATATACTTATGGATATTTCAGCCGTTTCTGAACCGATTTTGATCAAATAAAGTTTATTCTGTCATTAAAATTGTATGTTCTTTCAAATTTGACAGTCAGTTTTTCATTATCTCACAAAAAAATATTGGGGGGCATTTCGGGAAATACCAATACTCAACAGTACCTTTAACTTTTGCAAATTTTGTAATACGACCATTTGTCTATAATTTGTGCTCAGTCAACCATGAAGTGATGGTTACCTCTCATTTTTACACAATTTTCCGAACTACCATGTAAATATTTGGCTAAGACAAAATCTTGATACAATTCTTGGTTAGAAGTTATGAGGAGTTGTTTAGAGGGGCTTACTTGTTGTGTTAGGTCTAGATCTAATGGTAATGAGCAAAGATAATATGAAACCCTGTATCAAGCACCATATAAATACAATCTATCATAATTGAATAGTATGTTATTAAATCAGTGAGAAGGGTTTTAAAATGGAATAGATGTGATATGGTTTCAAAGCGCGTGGGTCAAAAGTGAGGGATTTCCAACTATACAAGACACAACAAAATGTAGAAAATGTAGTTAAATACATTCAACTTTAGAGTGCACTGTTTGCAGTTGCAAATGTGCATACTTAAAGGGTACCACCACCCAAAAATAATATTCTTATTAAAGAAAGGTAACATCTTTAGTATTCCATTCCATCAACAAGTTCACAAAAATATGTTTCCAGAAAAGAAAAAACAATAATTGGAAACGCATCACTATTCTAAAGCATGCGTTCATGCGGTCTGAATTGCGAAGACTGCGATGCGTGCGGTGAATTGCGATGTATGTGCAGAGCGAATGAATCGCTCGGGAATCTATTGTCTACAAACGAACGCGTGAATAGCATTGGCGCACTCGCAAATGGTTGGCCGTATGGAACCAGGAAATAGCAGTGGTTCCGTAAGTGGTGGAAATTAATTGCTTTGTTTATGAATTACACAACCTTTTGCAAAATGTTGGGTATCTATTTGATATCACAAAACGGTACCATAACATTATAATAATGTGTTGTTCTTTGCCTGGTGGTCCCCTTTAACCTGATTATCAGGCTCTGTAGTGTATACCGTATTTGTCGGTGTATTAACCGCATGGTTTTCCCGATGGAATTACCGGCAAAAAGGGGGGTGCGGTTTGTACACGGAGATAGGGAAAATTGCACGAAAATCCCCACTAGCACAACACAGCATGAAATACTATGCATGGGACTGTAGTGAACAAACGTAAGACAAACAAAGACAAAACAAAACATGAATCAAATCAGAGATGAAAAAAGCGTGCAGACGCGATTTGACTGAAATTAGCGATCATCCTATCGTGATTGATCGCTAATTTCAGTCAAATCGCGTCTGCACGCTTTTTTCCCCCCACCACTTGCAAAGGTACGATCGCAATTTTTCATCTCCAAAAAGAGCTTCAAATTTACTATTTTCGAGGGTAGATTGAACCAAATCTGAACTTGTAAGAAGGAATTAACATATCAAGGTACAGTTTTTTCATCTCTGATTTGATTCATGTTTTGTTTTGTCTTTGTTTGTCTTCCGTTTGTCTTCGTTTGTTCACTACAGTCCCATGCATAGTGTTCCGTGTTTTGTTTTCTGTTAAGCTCAACAAATGTTATAAATTACGGATTGATCGGGGAAGGGGCTCATAATTTCCTTAATGTGCTTCAGAGACTTCAGTAAATTGAAGTATATTTCATAGACCAAAACTCTCTGGAAAAGAAGAATGTTTTTTCTTACTCTCGGCACATTTTGACCATCCAAAAATCAAGAATTATACTATCAACATTTTTTTTTTTTTCATGGAAAACCCCCCAAAGTTAGGGATGCGGTTAATACACTGGAGCGGGTAATACACCGACAAATACGGTACATGAGTTTGTAAATAATACCTTGGAGACATGCAGACTCATACATTTACCAGCGGTAACAATATATACACTTAATTAATTCCTATTGTCAAACAGAGATATTATAATTGTACTTTATAGTATCTGGCAAATTTGCATTATGAACTTGCAGAAATAACATTAGAAACTTTTATTTGATGTTTGACCAGCTTTTGAGACTCTGGAATGCACTTGCTTAGAACTATTTTTATTGACTATCATATTCCTCAAACTAAGTAAGTATTTTAACAGTGAACATTCAATTTGCTTCTGATAAATAAACCAAAATCCCTTCCAGAACTTCTCCTCAATGTAATCTCACTGTGGTCTAATGATTAAAGGGACTTAGTAACATTGTCCAAATCCTAAAAATCCAATTGGAATTCTAGCGGTTCTCTCATACCTTGTTGTATTCGTATTAACAATAAAAGCATGGAACAGGTTTTGGTTTTTCAAATATCCCTTTCGTTAAAAAGATATTTACGATTGAAGTGTTCAGATGTTAAATAATCCACTAGATCGTCGATCGTCAGAGTACAGAGTACAGTGATCACAACTTGACCCTGAGTGGACACAAAAGAATGGCTAATTGGGCCAATTAAGGTGCATTACCCAGCTATAACAAAAGACTTGGCTTTTAGATCTGCTCAAATTGGGATGCACATGTCAACATAAATGTACATCCAACATGTACAACTATGGTTTAAGGCGGGGAAAATATACTTCATATAGCCAGACTAACTATAAAGCTTTCTAATAAAATTACTATTAATTATATTAACCAATCCTTCAATTACCGAGTTCCCTATGTATCAATAATCATATCACGCAGGTTCTACAAGCAGTATTCCTTAAATTCAATCTTTACATCATGAATATACCCAGCAATGAAATAGATCATAATTACACAGCAAGCATGTATTAACCCATTCCCTCCGAGTTTTTGAAATCCCCATAGACTTTGTACACAACCCACCCGGTTCCCGTAGTCAGGGGGTTAAGGGAAATATAAACTATTTAATTAAACAAATTATATATATGATTCCAACAAATATATCTTATTATTTCCTTGAACTAGATAGAGAAATCATGTCTAGTCAGAATATGATTACTTTCAATAAATAATGAGTTGAATATCCATCATTATAAAACGGCTCCGGTAAATTCAGTAACGTGATTGGCTAATATCGATCACGTGGGGATTGATTACTTTTCACCACCTGCACTACCGTGCCGATACCTGTGCAACCATCGTGCCGATAGCAGCGCAACCATCGTGCCGAAGGTGTGCAACCATCGTGCCGAAGGTGCGCAACCCCGTGACGTCACAATGTTTGTTTACATAGCTCTACGAAGACTGAATTAAGGGAATGGATTCTATAACAGGAATAATGACTATAATAAAGACATTTAATCTCACCACAGGGTGAGCCAACGCATGACTTCACTAGCACAAACATCGAAGTCCCGATCATCCTCCGATACGATCACGTCATATTCTAAACGATCATGAACGATCATATCGATCATAAACGATCACAAACGATTACAGACAAACCTCTCGAAGACAAACTTGCGAAAGTGAACAAAAAAAGATGGAAAATGCTTAGTTTTGTAAATTCTCTGTTCTGTAGTAAATAAATCTTAGCAGTTTCGTAAATTATATGGATATATGAGACCGGCTCCCAGAGAATGGGTGTAAAGTCGGGATGGGTCCTTAGTACTTAGAGCCTCAAAATCATAAAATATTGTCTTTGGCTGAAATTTTTAACTTTATGGGATTTGATACTTACATGTTTCATCTACATTCTCTGAAAATTTCAGGTCCTTAATCATATTTTTTATGCCGTAAATAATGATTTTTCTAAGCAACCTTCATTTCGGTTTCGACCAGAAACTCAGTAAATCCGCGCTGGCTGATCATGATCGATTGTGAAACGAACGCGCCAGCTATGTGTGTGTGTTTCGACCGTACCGCCGCGGCGAGCTGCAAGAAGAAAGCACTGTAGCTGTACAGTGATTGGTCAGACTAACCTGAATAGAGTTGTATTGTCCATGTGTTGTACATTTCCGGGAAGCGTTCGCAGCATTTAACTTACTGTATATAGTAAACGAGAGCTAGTTGGTTTGTTTATAATTCTATGGGCATTGAATCGCGCTGGGCATGCCACAAGTGTGCGTGTGCAGCGTACCATATCATACGGTATCAAACTGCGCTTTTCTTTTGTCTACCGGTGGTACAGCGGCGGTATGGTGAATATGATGCGGTGGTTTATGGCGGTACGTACATACACAATACACCGCGGTTGTACATCAAAGGGCAGCACATGGGCTAGTTTGTCGATCAACTGAGACTTAGGGCTGAGGCTCTGTACAATTACGTAATACCGGCGAAAGCGTTGCTGATTGGCCGATGAATAACAGTATAACTGCGCATGCATTATTTCGTTTGCTGATCGATTACGAAAAGCGGAAAGGTGAAAGCGAACCGTTCAACTTCTCGCTCGGTGTGTGAGAATGCTTTTCTGAATGGATGCAAAACTTTAGAAGCGATTTTCTCCGTTGTTTGACAAATCACGGGGCTCTGGTCCATGTTATTAATTTGCGTTTTTCTAGCCTTCAAGAAACTCATACTTATCAAGTTGTATATCATTTTAAAGGTGAAATCCTAGAGAATTCAAAACACTAACAATCTCAATTTTGATATTCCCGATGAATTACCCAAAGTGACAGAGCCGGTCACATATGTGGTTTGATGTTGGTAAGTTTTGTAATGGAAATGCATACAATTCTTTGATAATTCTCAGTTTTACGGGAAATTATCGGCAGTTGATCTGCTGAGCTGCGCTGCATACAGAGTCAAATTCAGTGAAGCGAGTGCAGTATAAAGTGTTGATGAATTTTGTAAACTCTGGGTTACCAATTGTCTGTTTTTAATAATCCAGCAAAATAAACAATTCCGTGGTTGAGTTCGTTTTATAAAACAAATAATACTACTTATTATCGTGCATCATGTAAATTCATCACACTCTCGGGCTATGTAAGCTGTGCCTTACGCACTCGGCTCACGCCTCGTGCACCGCACAGCTAACATAGCCCTCGCGTGCGATGCATTTACACAATGCACTCTAGACCGTGTATTATTTGTATACAATCCATTGCCTACTACATTAATATGATGGACATTATTTCAATTAAGAGAGATAACTCACCGATTATTTATCACCTCCAGTATGACAAGTTCTTCCAAATCAGTTATCATGGCACTTTTCCAACAATCTTCCACAAGTTCAAAACACAAGTTACATGTTCTTCTACGGTGGCGTAACAAAGAATGAGTTCTCCCCACCACCAACAAGCTCACTGTCAATGCCAGTGGTAGCTTGGGGAAGGGGGAACTCTTTTGTTCTTTATATAATCTGGACAAATATACAGTAAGCCCCTTGACTTGCAGGGGTGAAAGCTACCTGCATCTCCCTAACAAAAGGGTGTGGTCATAAAAAGCTAACTGGGAAGATGCATATGAGTGCATATTTGATACTGGAGAGATTTTTTTCTTGTGACTTTAATTCATTACAAAACTATATTCTTGTCACTTTAAGGGACATATTTTACTTCTTTGTATTCCATATATAGCCAGGTGATACATAAGATAAATTTAGGAGACATGAACATTTTGATCTTTAGTAAATTCAATTTTTCTGAAATATTTTCTTTAAAAAAGGACACCAAAATGTGACATTAATAACATAATGATAAATCATGCTAAGTAAATACTTCTCTTTATGGCCTGCACTTTCTTTAACTAAATATGTTTGAGAACATTGGTGTGCGATTCCAGACCAATCTTGTTTATTTCAATATGATAACATTTTTTCAAAATAGAGAGCAAATGAAAACATGCTCACGTACGTAACTCTTGGTGTCCTAGATGTTACGTACGTAAGATATAGTCAGCATTCATCTCATGAATGTGATCAGTTAATTCTGCCAATGTTATTCTCATCCAAGACCCAAGTCTGAAAGGAAAAAATAAGTGCTGCTTTGTCTATCGATTACATTATGTATAAAATTTGTCTATGTTCATTTGTCTTTGCTTTCGTGTCCACCTGTTACGTACATAAGCATGCGTCATGTACCCACATGTTTTTCAATCTGGTAGACTGTCAACTTTGAAATAAAATACCCTTGGTGTCTGAATAGGTGTCTGGTACAAAACTACGGAATTGTTGTTTTTCAATCGGCCCTCGATCGCACATAGAACCCCATATACTTTTGGTGTCCACCTTGTATTGTATGGTTACGTACGTGAGCACTAAAAATCCAGATGGCTAACAGGCTTTCCACATCATCAAAATCAGAGGTATTACAGCTCAAAATACCAGCAATAAGTAGTGTTTGCCTCTCGGTCACTGAAGTGAAGTACCTGCTTCATTTTATTTCAATTATCTTTATTTTCATATATGACTTGACTATTTGGTGTCCATGTTACATACGTAATATTGCCATAAAAATATATTTTGTCAGCAAGTCACAATCCAAGGTATTACAGCTCCAAATACCAGCAATAAGTAGTTTTTGCCTCTGGGTCACTGAAATGAAGTACCTGCTACATTTTATTTCACTTATTTATATTTTCATAGTTTGGTGTCCATGTTACATACGTAATATTGTCTTTAACATATATTTTGTCAGCAAGTTTGAAAGTATGCATTAAAACAAACCCACACATGAAAGAAGAAAACTGATCTTAAGTAAACAATTAGGGGTATTTGGTTGGTTAACATGCAGAAATGATAATTAAATTAAATATTCCTGCAGTGCTCACTTACGTAACGGTGTCCTGCAATATATGTGGTATAACATTAGCCATATCAGGGTCAGAACTTCATGTCATGTTTCATTATGGACAAGTTGCAGTAGGAAATGGAACTACCCAGTTATGATTTCGAATGAAGTATTTTAGTCATGTAATCATACATTAGGAGGACACCATGTTACGTACGTGAGCACTGAAACAATAAAATTTCAAACTGCTAAAAAGACTACTTGGAGTTATTGAACTATCTTCTAACTTTTGGATTGAGTTGGACAATGGTTAAACTTGTAAATAAATGTGTTTGCATTGCTTTTTACAGCAATTAATATTTTGGTGTCAATGTCACGTTCTTGTGTCCCAGTATCTAATATGCACTCATATACTACATGTACATGTATAAAGTGTATGGGAAGAACCTATTTTTCTGGGCCATGACATACAGGGGGCCTAAAGGGGAATAATATATTGGGCCATTCTTTGAAAAGTGAAACTTTTTCGGAAAAATTGAAGTTTTATTTTTCTGTAGTTTTGTTCCATTTTTGGAATGATCCATGTGTAAAGTTTCATGAAATACATGATTTGAAGTTTAAAATGAAACTGTTTTACTCATTTGCATAAATTTACATATTTCAATATTTTTCTAATAATCATAATTCAGAAAATAATCAAGATATCAAAAGGATAATTAGCAAGCTCATTCTTCTCACTTTCCTGTACAGGTTGATACCAACTTTGTAAAAATTCAACCTTTCATTCTTTTCTAAACCCGATATTATAAAATTCCCATTTTTCCATTCATATTGTACATGTCACACACGTGACCACCCCAAAATGTCACACACGTGACCAGACGTTGCCACATAATTAAGTACTATAAAAAACAACGGTTTGATATAATTCTCATTCATTGCTATTGTTGTACTTACAAATGTATAGTACTTCTCTGGTAATAAGATGAACATTATAGCTATTCATATTTTAAAGAATTTTCCAAATGAAATTTAGTTATGAAAAAAGCACTCCGTGCGAAGTCACACACGTGACCCATGCCATTTGACCTCTGACATTGAGTTACGTAATCATTATAAAATCTTTTGTGTTAAGTTTGAAAGACGTACAACATATTCAAGTCACATATGAAGTAAAAATCATTATAGTCTCATACTTACTGAAATATAAGCATCCCATTTCAAAATTTGTCACGTTTTGGGTCACACACGTGACCAAGAATGGCCCTATTATACAATTATATATAATTAATTTTAACCAAAGTAATATAAAATGTTACCTTAACAACATCAAGGTTTCCTTACAACTGTTAAGTCAAAGTGCTACCATTATTAGACTGTCTTGAAGGGGTAAAGTTTTCTTGACTCTCGTTTGCACAATACTGCTTGATCCTGTTAACAACAGAGCAAATACGTTTAAAGGTGCACCTGTAAAGTGACAGATTGCCCAAAATTACATTTAAGACTTCAATCCTATACCAAAATCATTGTAAGATATGTCCGAATGATGTGTGAAAGTTTCATTGAAAAAGAACACTGCTTTCCTGGTTAAAAAAGCAACAATTTGCGAATTACTGTATTTAACGTGTATGCGGTTTATGACTGTCTATTAACCCTCTTGAGCTGAATGATTATCAATGATAGATATCGTCATACTAAAGGGGCATTTTAAAAAATCTAACCCTATTTTATTCTTCTCTTACCATAAGCCAAACAACACGGTAGAAGAGAAATGTGGAAGCTCCAAGTAATTTTCGTAGAGTTAGTCACTTTACTGGTTTCACTTTAAAGTGATCCAGTAACTTTGTCAGATTCAACCAAAATTATCACTTGGAGTTTGCACACTTCTCTTGTACCCAGTTGATATTGGGAACACATAAATGACATGGTTTGTTTGTATGTCTCCTTAATAGACCGCTTCTGTAATGTATGCAAATATTATGCGTATGACGTCAGACTCCCCGTTGGCAAGCTTAACAATAGTAACTATATGTCCGGCAAGCTAAGTTTGCCGGACCTAGTTACTATTGTTAAGCTTGCCAACGGAGAGTCTGACGTCATACGCATATTATTTGCATACATTACAGAAGTGGTCTATTATGGAGGTACTCATGATTGAGTTGGAACGCTTTCCTGGCCACTTTTAAATTAGTAAATTATGCACACGCGCATTATGTATAATGTCAATGTCAAATGCAATTCTAAATGGCTTCCTGTGGATTAATGCAAACAGAGATCTGGGTCATGTCTCTGAAATCAAACAAATCAAATCTAAATGGCTTCCTGTGGATTAACTCAAACAGAGATCTGGGTCATGTCTCTGAAATCAAATCAAATCAAATCTAAATGGCTTCCTGTGGATTAACTCAAACAGAGATCTGGGTCATGTCTCTGAAATCAAATCAAATCAAATCTAAATGGCTTCCTGTGGATTAACTCAAACAGAGATCTGGGTCATGTCTCTGAAATCACAGGAAATTGATGCAGAAGTTCAAACATGTAAATATGGCTGTAAAATGATAAAGATTGGATTTGTTAGCACTGTGCCGACAATCAAGTTATACATTCCAAAGTCCTTCTTCAAGGCCTCAAGTATTTGGACTCGCATTTACACTAAAGCAATATGAAATGAATAGTAATAGCTACTGCTGTGTTTATTTAAATTGATAAGGTTCGGTAGAAATATGGGGGGTTATGATCAGTGCACTGTTAAAACATTATTGGCACCTTCTGGGCATTAAGTCAGCTCAGACAAGCTTAAAATGGAATGCATGAAGAACACTTGTATTAAGTAATACAGAAAGTGCCTCAAAACATCATTATTGCACAACAAGTTGTTGCTTACAGCGCAACATTTTTATAATAATCACACCTCATTGATCATGGAATTAAACCACAACTACACAGTCATGGGCGTCGATACTTACGTAATACCCATTCATCAGGGGTGGATGAATGAATAGATCATCCCCCTGATGAATGGGTATCAATGACAGATCGACGCCCATGTACACAGTGATGAGACAGACATTGATGGATGGAACATTCTGGAGAAAGATTACTGAATGTTCTTTGGAAGTCTAGTAATTTGTTTTAATGAACTACAATATTAATATATATTTCACAAGTTTATGCCTGAAATTTTACACAATTGTCTGCTACAAATTCTTCAATTGTAGGTTAATAAGAGTACAGCTTATGCACTGTATATTTTTTGTGGGTGTTTTGGTTGGTTTTGAATTTTTTTAAAGTACATAATAGTAAGGAATTTTAAGAATGACTCCCCTCACAGGTTCTCACATACATGTGACATTTGATTATTGGTCCTGACAGTGTCACATTGTCCCACAGTGTGAACACACTGTGTTTCAGTGTGGCACATGCGCCCCCCCCCCCCCCCCCCCCCCCCACTCTCCGATTATTTGAAGAAAAAGACAATAAGAAACATAAGGGAACATTTTTTTAACAAAACAAAGAAATACATAAGGTGTGCCCCCCTCCCCCGCCCCTCCCCCCCCCCCCCCCCAATAATTTGAAAAAAATAATAAGGGGACATTTTTTGAAAAAAACAAAGAAATACATAAGGTGTGCGAACCCCCCCCCCTCCCCACCCCCAATCAGTCCCCCACACTACGCCACTGGCCCAGGTATATGTTGAACAGTCGTGAATGGATTAAACTTTAGTGTGGTGGACATATTAAGGCTCTACCCAAGCATGACATCTGTGCGCTGTAATTGAAATATCTGGCTAATCCTTGGACTCCCTATTTGCCTTAAAAGGCTGCCATCATTGTGGATTCTTTTGTATGAGATTTGTTCAGAACAAACTAGTAAACGGTCAATGGTTCAGAACAAACTAGTAAACAGTCATTAGTTCAGAACAAACTAGTAAACGGTCATTAGTTCACTAGTGATGCATGGAAATAATGAAAGATGTAAATAACTTGTTATTAGTAAATATTGCTGTAAACAACTCAAACATGTATTCTACGTATTCAACTGTAGCAGTGCATGTTTTCCCTTTTTACAATATATCTATGACATCAAAATCTCTTTACATGCATATATCTATTGCACACACTTGAGAAATGTGCTGCAGTCAAATGGAGTTATTGAATAATGTATAGCAAATTGACTAAAAGATTTCTCAATGAAATTCTGAAATGCACACTATTTTTGTTATAATAATGAGAATCGCATGATCACTGGTCAAGAGTTCCATGCTATCAGAATGAAACAGCTACATAGTGTAGACCCATTGCCTACATGAACCTGTATACTACATGTATGTGAACTACAGTAGTTAATTCAGTTTTATCATAATACGTACCTCATATGCAAACTTTGCATTTATACAAGTTTACATTTTACTGTTTAACTGAACCCCGCCCCTTTACCACATTTCCTAGAACTTCGTGAATCATCCGTAATGATAACCACCCTAAGCTTTGACGCGATAACCGTCCAAAACTGCATGGTCGTTCTGGTACGCCTGAATGAACTGCCTCAAACCGCCCTTCACTATCTCATGTAGAAATTTATCTAAATATTGTAGTGTTTGAATTTTGAAAGTGTATAGTAGACAAGTGTTATGGAGCAAGCCTAGTATAATTCCAGTTTCCAAACTCATTGGCAATTAAACAGTCAGGGTCCCTTTTAAATCATTAACAATGTAACAGGACAATTCAATATATGTCTCTTTGACATTTGCAATGTACTTTTCTGGCAAGCTTAAAGACCTAGATTGTTTGATAAATAAATTGTTCAAACTCTTCAATTCATTTTGTGTCATTCCTAAAATCATGAACTTGTCGTAGGTACACATGAGTACCACATGCAGCCATGTAATCATCTTGGCTCTATACTGATAATTGAGTACCAAGCTCACATTTTTTGCGAGTTACAATACACACAAATACAATAGAGCATTAAAATCCCTGGCACCCAAAGTGTTCATACAAAAACAGTTAAACAATTTTACCAATTGGAGATAAACGTGAACAAACCTGCTGAAAACAATGACAATAATAAGAGAATGTGTTATTCTTTTAATCATACATGTATCTTCCAAAATATATCTTCATCTGCAATGAGGAAGGTTTAATTTAAAAAGGCAATAAATTGTGTTACATACTAGTCTATAAATCTATAAGTCTATCTTTAAAATGAGAAAATCTGTGTTATATGATCATGGATATCTTCAAAATGAGAAAAATTGTGTTGCACATTAACTCTCGATATTAAATATATACATATAATTGAACCCACACACGTAGATGTTGTAATTCATGGGGCGCCTTTAAACATATACTGGGAAGAAAACATATGTCTGCCATACTTCATAGTTCACACTTCTAAACGGCACAAGAAAAACATGTGCAATTGTAAAGAGGGTATTGTTCATAGAGAATAGAGTTAATGGTACGTGAACAATAATTGAGTGACATACCCATCCATACCCACGCCATGTGGGCTGATGAACCTTGCAGCATTTGGCACAAAAAGAAAAAATTACAAACCTGAAAAGGAAACAAATGGTGGTGCAGTCACCAGAGGGCTTGGGGGCAACTTGCCCCTCCCCCTCTAAATAATTTGACCCCAAATATACAAACATTAGGGGAAAACCCTTTATAAAATACAAAAGTACCGTAAACCGGGTTGAGTTTGGCCACTTTTTGTGATGAATGTATTTTCATCCAGCCTCACTTTTTAGAAACAATTTCTTATTGTTTCAAATAAATTCTTAAAGGGTAATCATGTATAGAATTAGAAATAAGTTCTACAGAGTACGTGAGACCAAAAAGTGGCCAAAGTCACCCCGGCGTCCAAAGTCACACTGGTTTATGGTACATACATGTAGTGTGCCCCCAATAATTAATATACCCCCCCCCCCCCCAACTCCCCCTCCAAAGAAAAAATGAAATAAACTAATCATTCAGACCATGCAACACTACTGAAGAAAGAGTGAGAGAGAGAGAGAGATGGGGAAAGAGGGGATAGAGAAATCCTAGTTATATTGAGCGAAAGGTTGAACTAGAGCGAGTCCATAAAGTGCCCTTGAACAGAAATTAATTTTTTGTCTAAATGTTTAGTGAGTTGGGAATTGTATTATGAGAAGCTTGTATCAAAATCTCATTCGTATTTGTCATAAAGAGAGATTTAACCATCATGAGGAACCCATTGTTTGAATATACAGAACAAACCTTGTATTTGATTTACACAGAAAAGACTGATTTCTTGGCAATGAATACAAAGTGAAGTACTGCCCTCTGTGTCGAAGAGCAGTATAAAGTTAAGTTAAATAACTTTTGTTTGTTATCATGCATACAAAATGGAGTAACCTATGTAATATTTATGCAGGGCTCCACACTGACCTTTTTTTTGTCAGTGGCCCGATCGGGCCAGTGAAATAATTTCTTCCCCTTTTCTGGTGGCCCGAAAGAAAAAATTACTGGCCCGAAAATTGTATTTCATGAGTAAACTTTTTACCTTCAAAATATTTCTCTTTCCTGATCAAACATGTGCTTATAGATGAAGAAAATAAGATTTTTCAAATTTTGTCAATGTTGGGTTGAAAATCTGCTTGCCGAATCAGGACACCAAAATATGACTTTTATGCATTTTTGCTGGCCCGAAGTGCAATTTCACTGGCCCTGGGTCAGCGGGCCAGTGCGAGTGTCGAGCCCTGATTTATGGGTAGAAATTAGACTATAAATAAAATGCAATACAATTAATATCATCACACAAAGCTTGAGGTGAAAATAACTATGAAAGTGTTTTGTTGGAATGAAAACCCCAAAGTTGAGGTAGCCTGCTTTGAAATCAATTTTATCGCATGAAATTTGGGAAGAAAATGAAATGATTTATAAGTTAAACGTGTGCACATCTATCTGAGGGTTTGGGCTTTAGAACCTGCTTTGACCCGTTGACTACTTACTGTCTATGAATTGATTTCCAGGGGTATAAATGGGTACTTGGTCGGGAGTTAATTGGCCTGTAGTGCTCTGAGAAGCTTGGGCTAGTATGCTTCCCAGGGAGTTGAGATGGTGCACATTGCACAAGATAATTGTGCTGGTTTTAACTGTAGTTGATGACCAAGGGTATTAATATACTACATCCCTTAGAAACCCTGAATAAAGCGCTTTTAAATGCAATCTTTTATCATTATTATTGTCATTATTAACTCTATGTTGAGTGCAGTTACATGTAGCTGTCATTTGTACGCCTGATGAAGAATCTGCAAGAGAGCTTGCGGCTTCAATGATTTACATTTTATCATTATTATTATCATTAACAGAGGGGGGAAAAATTACATTTCGGGGGTTACTTTTTGCGCTTACCGGCATGAAAAAAACACTGTACAATTGTATTTGCATCAAACTCTATGAATACAATTACACATTTTGGGGGCCGGGCTCTTCTATAATTTTAGGGAGTTCTTATTGGCATTTTGAGGAAAATTCACCCGAGCCCCTGTGCATTTTTTTCACTGAATACTTGGATGAAAATCAAATGATTCCTATGTTGAATGAAACTAACCTTTCTGTAGATTTGCTTGCTTGTTTGCTCTGTCTAGCTCCCTCCAATCAGCACACTCCCCCGCCACAGAATGGATCAGGCCGCACAGCACAAAGCCATCATTCCAGTCATCCTGGAAGGATAATATTTAATGATAATAATAATAAGAAGAAGAAGAAGAAGAAGAAGTCAGGTTATAAGAGTACTTACCAAATAATTATTTTTGTAAAAGGAATGTTTATAATCAATCAAGGTTGCAACTTGTCTTAATGTTGAATTATATTCTAAACATTGTCTATATCACTTTATTTCTACATCAAAGCCTTTGACATCTTCATCAGGAACTTTTTCCTGCACCAGTTTGAATGGTCGCCATCCACCAAGTGCTTCATGAATTAAAATATAGGAGTACTTACTAAATAATTATGTATTATTTGTATAAAAGTAATGTTCGCATGTGTAACTTCTAAATCTTGTGTATGTGTGTATTTGGGACCTTTCCCTGTAACCATTTCAGCGTGGTCATCCACTCTTACCGAGTCTTTTTATGCAATATGGATTAAAGTAAAATGATTACATGTGTATTGTTTATATGATCCAAGTCTCATCTATTCTTTATTCATAATTATATTCTAAACCGTGTGTATGTAAATCTCTTTGTTCTTACATCAAAGCCTTTGACGTCTTCATCCGGGACCGGTTCCTGCACCCATTTCAGCATTGTGACCCAGCCTGGAGCCTCATGCCTCAGGATATACTAGAACTTACAGAGTGATTATGAGCAATATGCTTAATGTTTATATGTTTATTTACAATTATATTCTAAACCCTGTCTATATCTCTTTGTTCTTACATCAAAGCCTTTGACGTCTTCATCAGGGACCTGTTCCTGCACCCATTTGAGCGTTGCCATCCATCCTGGAGCCTCATGCCTCAGGAAGTAAGAGATGTAGGTGATGCCGCTCAGCTCATCAAGGTGGTCGCTGCTCAGATCCTCCGGAGACAGGACCATGGGAATGTCAAACCTGTCGTTAGCAACCTGCATAGCAACCCGACAGTTCTCCAGCTTGTTGGAGCGATTGAGGGTGCGCCAGTCTGGGATCAGCTCTGGATCACAATAGTTCAACAGGGCGCTGACAATGAGATAATTATTGACAGTTGGAATTTATTTCAGATAAGGTGTATGGTGTTCATATCATTCGTAAGAGATTTAACTATTCTGCAGTACAGGGGTGCATAAGATGGCTTTCAAATCCCATGAGGATGTAAGAGACAAATATGCTCCCTAAAAAAATCCTCAGGATGTTGAACCTGTCGTTAGCAACCTGCATAGCATGCCTGGATCGATTGAAGGTGCGCCAGTCTGGGATCAGCTCTGGATCACAGTAGCTTAACAGTGGGCTGTACAACAAGATTTGATTATTGAAATGTATCTTAGGTTTAAGAATTTTCATGATATTCATAAACGATTTAACTTAAAGGTGCACCTGTAAAGTGTCAGATATTGCCCAATGCCATTTGAGACTTCAATCCTATACCAAAATGATTGTAAGATATGTCCGAATGATGTGTGAAATTTTCATTGAAAAAGAACACTGCTTTCCTGGTTAAAAAAGCGAAAATTTGTGTCAGGTTTTACAACTACAGTAAGTACAGTATGACGTTTATGACCGTTTATAAACGCTCTTGAGCTGAATGATTGTCAATGATAGATATCGTCATACTAAAGGGGCATTTGAAAAAATATAACCCTATTTTATTCTTCTCTTACCATAAGCCAAACAACATGGTAGAAGAGAAATGTGGAAGCTCAAATTAATTTTTGTGGAGTCAGACGCTTTACAGGTGCACCTTTAACTGCAGTGCAGAGGTGTATTCTTTTCTAAGCCAATATCACATTATCATTCAGAAGAATCATGCAATGATGGGGGAAGTCTGTAAGATTACTTTTGGAAAATTATATATAAAGTTAATTGATCATTATAATGCAATTTGGCGTATAGCGAATCGGCACTGTGTCTTTTATACATACATATATGTACTTGTTGCAGAAAGAGATTCAGTCGATTAATTGTAATTCAGAAATTAATAAGTTTTTGGATTGTAGTTATTCAAGGCCCCAAAATAAATACTACAGGCTAACAAGCAAAAAAATAGAGCCTGGGGGTGGGGGCTTGAGCCCAGTAAACCCCCCCCCCCCCCAACCTTATACACACCCTCGCTAAGCCAATACTGCAGTGCAATATGTTTACCTGAGCAGCACCCCATCATTCCAGTCATTAGCAAAGTTCCTAACCCTCCCTGCATCATCTGGCAGCACACCATTGATCCACCGCATCATCAGCTTCTTAGGGGGCACTCTGTGGGTCTTCTTGGGGGGCAAGATCTCCCCTCCACCCCCCTCGATGACTGGTTGTGGTCCTGTACTGATCTGGAACTTCTGGATCAGACGCCAGACCATCCCCAGGATCAGCTTTAGGTTGCCTTCCTCTATGTCCTCATTGCCTGAATTCATGAGTGTGAAAACAACAAATCAAACATAAACAGTATAAACATAAACATTGAAACTGCCTGAATAAATTGTAATAAGCAGATTGAAACAAACACAATATATAATCATATATTCCATACAAAATATTGAGATCTCCCCTCCACCCCACCCCCCTGAATTCATTAGTGTGAAAACAACAAATCAAACATAAACAGTATAAACATTGAAACTGCCTGAATACATTATAATAAGCAGATTGAAACAAACACAATATATAATCATATATTCCATACAAAATATTGAGATCTCCCCTCCACCCCACCCCCCTGAATTCATTAGGGTGAAAACAACAAATCAAACATAAACAGTATCAACAGTATAAACATAAACATTGAAACTGCCTGAATAAATTGTAATAAGCAGATTGAAACAAACACAATATACAATCATATATTCCATAAAAAAATATTGATCTCCAATCCACCCCCCTCTGTGACTGGTTGTGGTCCTGTACTGATCTGGAACTTCTGGATCAAACGTCAGCTTTAGGTTCCTTTCCTCTATGTCTTCATTGCCTCAATTCATTAGTGTGAAATAAAGATATAATCCAAAACAGTATTATTACACTAGATTAAAAATATTGTGATTCTCCCTCCGCCCCCCCCCCCCCCCCCCCCCCACCACCACTGTGACGGGTAGTGGTCCTGTAAGCCATCTGATCTGGAACGTCAGGATCAAATGCCACACCATCCCTAGGATCAGCTTTAGGTTCGCTTCCTCTATGTCTTCCTTGCCTAAATTCATTAGTGTGAATTAATAAAGATATAATCCAAAACAGTATAATTAAACAATATTGTCATTCCCCCTCCGCACCCCCCCCTCCCCCCCCCCCCCCCCCCCCCCCCTCTGTGATGGGTTGAGTTCATGTAGGCCTAATGATCTAGAACTTCAGGATCAAATGCCACACCATCCCTAGGATCAGCTTTAGGTTCGCTTCCTCTAGATGTCTTCCTTTATACCTGAATTAATTTGTAGTTTATACAGATTTTTTTAAAGGACTAATACAGGATTATATCTGATTTATTTAAGATATTGTTATAATCAGTATTATTACTGTGACAGGTAAAGGTTGTGTACTTATTTGAAACATCTGAATCTGTCACTAGGTAAAACCTGGACTAATGGACACTGGACTAACACTGGTCAACCTGCCTACAGTGGTCACCACAAGTGATCCCATAGAGGATAACGATGTTGTTGAACCTGTCTAAAGTGGACACCTGTCTAAAGAGGCCATTTGTATTGCTTCCCTTATATAGATGGTCTCTTTACACAGGTCTGACTGTAGAGAACCTGTCTAAAGTGGTCACCTGTCTACAGAGGCCATTTGTATTGCTTTCCTTATATAGATGGTCTCTTTACACAGGTCTGACTGTAGGGAACCTGTCTAAAGTGGTCACCTGTCTACAGAGGCTATTTGTATTGTTTCCCTTATATAGATGGTCTCTTTACACAGGTTTGACTGTAGGGAACCTGTCTAAAGTGGTCACCTGTCTACAGAGGCTATTTGTATTGCTTCCCTTATATACAGTAGATGGTCTCTCTACACAGGTCTGACTGTAGAGAACCTGTCTAAAGTGGACACCTGTCTAAAGAGGCCATTTGCATTGCTTCCCTTATATAGATGGTCTCTTTACACAGGTTTGACTGTAGAGAACCTGTCTAAAGTGGTCACCTGTCTACAGTTGCCACTTTTCTTGTTTCCCTTAGGTGAGCACTATACACAGGTTTGACTGTATTTAGAAATTATTTGAAAATGTTATTTTGATAGATCATTGTTATAGAATATCTTTTCATTAAGACAATGTGGTACTCTAAATCGCTAATGCCCTCTGTCAGCTGAATGCAAGAAGGGCATTAATCTCATTGCAACCTTCTAACACTAAACATGTACATTGTGTCTAAAGTGCATTTAGGCATTGCATTTTTTCTCAAATTCCTACTGTTTGAAGGAGGTACATTATATTGGTTTAACATAACACTTACAATTTAAAAGGTAAATAGGGCAAATTGTCCTGTGATAAAAATGTTGGCATTTGAGGACATTTGTATTGACATTAAAAATTATACTTACAATTTTTAGGTGCGGCCATGATCCATAAAGATTCAATAGCATATATTTTCTATATAGTTGAGATAACTAAATTCATACCAGGTGCTGGTATATGTGGAATGTTTTGTAAGGCTGTTACACAATTTATCTATGCATATACACCTATTAAAAGTCACATAAAACCATCATGATATCTGACATTAAATATTGACAGACTGTTAAGGAATATACCGTCATGACCCCTTCCGGTTATGTAGCGTGGGCGGAGTGACACACCAAGTATTTGGGGGCACACCTTTATATGTTTTGTATTGTTTTTGTCAACCCTGCACTGTTTTGTATTGTTTTGTCAAAATATAGCCCTGGAGCACTTGCCCCCCCCCCCCCCCCCCCTTCCTCCCCTGAGGCTACGCCACAGACCCCTGCCCTGTTTTGTATTGTTTTGTCAAAATATAGGGAGCACTTGCCCCCCCCCCACTCCCTCCCCTGAGACTACGCCACAGACCCCTGCCCTGTTTTGTATTGTTTTGTCAAAATATAGGGAGCACTTGCCCCCCCCCCCCTCCCTCCCCTGAGACTACGCCACAGACCCCTGCCCTGTTTTGTATTGTTTTGTCAAAATATAGGGAGCACTTGCCTCCCCCCCCCCCCCCCCTCCCTCCCCTGAGGCTACGCCACAGACCCCTTCCCAAAATTCCCATCACTCTAGTGATCAAAGGTTAATATCACCCACGCCTAAATGTAAACCAAAGTGGTCTCCAAACTTAAATATGTACCTCAAGTTGATTAATGATTTCCAAATGAATTTATAAGTAACGTATGAAATGAAATGGGATTGTTGCTTTTCAATGTTCATATGTATGCACTCATAATGAGAGTCAATATAGGGCCTAAATTTTTGATCCTAGTAGAATCTTCTTAGAGGCTATAAAGTGACCCAGGCATTATTACAGTAGATAAGCAGTTTTCAGCAGTATTTTTGCATCACTCATAATAATGGAATAGAGAATTGTCATTTCAAATCTCCAACATCATTCTTTTTTCATCCATTAAACCCTTGACCACGGGAACCGAGTGGGTTGTGTACAAAGTATATGGGGATTTCATAAACTCATAGGTTAATACTCTTCAAGGATACAATCAATCCCAAACCATTTCCTTTTCCATTAATTATTGAGTTTGAGTTTGCGCTGAATGCAGTATATTATATTGATTTTTCAGAAGTGTTTTCAGTTTTGTGTTAGGGCTGTCTGCTGTAGGTCATACATGATTATTGGAAGAGTGTATTTAATTACTGTAGTAACAACAACACAGTGGCTTTATGTAGAGTGTATTATATGAAATCAAACAACAAATGATTAGACATATTTAACGAATTTGAGATTATTGTGAATAAACCTGCGGAAAAATTATGAAATTTATATGAACAACTTTAATTTGTATTCATAGATTCAAATCTGCAACTTGGTAATGTTCTTTATGTAATATATCTTTATTTTGATTAAAAGTGAGCAAAGAAAAATGGGATTCCAACGGGATTCGAACCAGAGACCTCCGGATTGCTAGACCGGTGCTCTACCGACTGAGCTATAGAAAACCCTACGCCGGCGTTCTTCCCTGAAACCCCTTAATTCATCATTGCTCAAGTGGTCAGAAGCTTTATAAACCTGACATAAACCAGAAGCGTATTTTTAAAGACTTATTTTTGCATTATGATGGAAGCTTTTCAGAAATAAATTATGACAATTTGTTTTCTTTACATACATGAACTCTTCACAATGTGTTAATAAATTGTCTAGTTTGCTTGCCTGATTGGGCAACTTAATAATTGTTCAACTACAAGAGAACAATGTAATTTCATAATCTCATCTACAAGTAAGAGGGCAAATCAATATTATATTGGGGCAAGTAAAATTTCAAAATGTATGATTTTACTTGCCCGAATGGGCCAGTATGGAAACAGATTAGTGTAGAGACAGGGAAATGGGAGTCTACCACCGCCCTGGTATTATATCAAGGCTTGCATAGCATATTAGTGTATAACAATTCACATTTACATTGATATAATATATGTGACCGGGTATATAGCAAAACCCTGCACTTGTCGGTAAAAAGCAAAATGTAGATTTTCATACCATTAGAAAGGCCTCATCACAAGCTTTCATTTGATGCTTTGTTCTATCAAATTGGTCAATAATTGGCAAAGATATGATTGTTTCAATTTTACAATCATTTCTTTTACACACATTATGTAAACTTAAAATGCCCATTTCTTCAAAACATGTATTACCGACAAGTGCAGGGTTTTGCTATATAGCTGGTCATATATGGTCCTTCAGTGTTTGTGATGAGGGCAGTTAAGTTAACATCCTAATCAATTGTGACATGATGAATGAGATTATTGTTGATTGGTGGAAGTAATATCATGCAAAATGCAATAGACATCAATTGTGAATATGTTAAAGTAAGGCTTCCATTAATAAAATGCTGCTTTTCAGAACAATTACACTTTTCTTATATCAACGTACATACTTTACATTTGTTGCTAACATTCCACATTCCATTCTCTTTATATTTCAGCATCCCAATTGCAAAGATCTCAAATCAATGACAAAAATAATGATATAGTGTGTTGCTATGAAACTCTTCAGTTGTTATTAAAGTGAGGCCTGTAAAGTGTCTAACTCCACGAAAATTACTTGGAGCTTCCTCGTTTCTCTTCTACTGTGTTGTTTAGCTTATGGTAAGAGAAGAATAAAATAGGGTTAGATTTTTTTCAAATGCCCCTTTAGTATGACGATATCTATCATTCAGCTCAAAAGCGTTAACAAATGGTCATAAACCTCATAAACGTCTGTTGTAAAAGCTGATGCATATTTTCGCTTTTTTAACCAGGAAAGCAGTGTTCTTTTTCAATGAAACTTTCACACATCATTCGGACATAATATATCTTACAATGATTTTGGTACAGGATTGAAGTCTCAAATGTCATTTTGGGCAATATCTGACACTTTACAGGCCTCACTTTAATAATGAATGATTGAGTGCCTATTATAGTGGTGACAAGATCAATGAGAAAAAGGATGATATTGCTTGATTGTGTGTTGCTATAATATAAATCTTCTCTAGTAGTTTAGTACAATTTCAAAGTAATGACAAAGGCTAAGGAATCTGCAGTGAACAGCATTACATGTAATTAAAAATGGTATTGCGTTGCAGTAAAATGAATAGTGATGATGTCATTGTTGGTTACTAGGTTACATTACAATTGAGATGAAAACACAAACCTGAAGTACCCAGTGTGTAAAATATTCCATGCAAACATTTTGGATATAATTATGTGAACTATGAGGGTGGTATTAGATTAATATAATATCAACACTATCATGTCATGGTGGTTGTACAATCAAGGAGGTACTAGGCTACTAGGAGGTATCTCCTTGGTACAATGTACATTAATTATAGTGAATCTTGAAAATGTATTTCTCTTAATTTCTGACAAAAACTGCAAAACTTAAATGAGAAAGAAGAGAATGTACATGTACCTTTATATAAATTGCTACAGTTATATGTTACATCTTGAAATCGTACATACATCCTAAAATTTAAAAAGTTGGACCCCTATTTGATAGATCGGTGTTTTACTGACGGTTCAGCCCAGCTGTGGAATCAGACGATACATGAATTGAATAAAGGTGTGAAATTATTGGAAATCTGATAGGGGAAAGTATTAGCATATTTTGCAGGCTTGAAATTGATTGCCTCATTTTTCTTTGATGATTGCATGACAAATGACAATTCTCACGATATGCTGTACACTTTGTGCACGTTATTGCACAGTAGCTAGTACTTTGTGATTGCAGGTAACTGATTATAATGTAAACACACCGTTTTACAAGTAAATAAATAGAGAGATACGAACTGCAGAGTAAACCTGTGTGACGTTACATTGATTAGATCTATTACACATTTGCAGCTCACCAAAATTAATAATAAGTAAATTAGCTGCTATATATCATTTCATTTCACTTTCATCAATATCATTACTAACTTTATTACAGCATGATTGTGAAAATTGCAAATGGAGGAACTACAAGATATATATCATCTGTGAAATTCTAATCTTTCCCAAAATATAAGGAAAATCAAAACAAATTTAAGTCCCATATGTTTTGTAATTAATACATGAGAGAGTAACAAACTTATTTATCAACAATAAACAAATTATTTGAACATCTATGTATAGTATGTAACATGGATAAATATGTGTTTCAAATGTGAAAATCGGCTAGCCAATTAAAAATGTATGTACCATGAGAAAGCAACATTACTCCTCTACAAACAAATGCTAAAATTGTTTTAAATTAATTTTCCATGTCCAATGATATGGAATAATAGCTATTACTCTGTGCATGGATAGTACTAGTACTATCCATGCTCTGTGGAAGATAGCTCTATGCAAAACAGCTGAATAAGGTCACTCGATCCACACATACTTATCAACTTCAATGTGACCAGAATACAATATGAACCAGTCCAGCAATCCATTACCCAAATATTTGCAGTGATGGAGGATTGTAAGGGGATCTACCAACTGCTGTATAAACAGACCCCTAGCTGTGACGAGTTATGTAACCATTCTTGTGTCAACGACAGGGAGGTTGGGGATATACCAGAGTGAGACTCGATGTGTACGATTTCAAGAACATGTTTCATTTGACATGACAAATAGTTAGGGCAAACTTTTTCATGATACGAAGAAAAGGCCTCTAAGGTTTATTTATATGTGTATAGGGAAAAATTAACACTGTACACTATTGTTCCTTTGTTTTGTACTATTTATGTAATAGGAACCGTTTTTATAGAGATATTTAGTTTTTATACATGTGATACATACACTATTTTAACCCTGTACACATAACATTCCTTCCATCATAATGGTATATTTTTACGTTCAACCCTTTGAGTACCATGGGCAACTCGAGACACCATAACAGCGAAAAAAATTCGCCCCCGAAATGCCCAAATTCGCCCCCGAATTTTTTTTTGGGGGGGGGGGGGGGATTTTCGGGATTTTTTGTGGGATTTTCTGTTTGGATTGTGATCAAATGCTTATAAAATGATCACTCACAGCATTATAGCTTATTATAGCCCCTGAAATTCGAAAAAGAGCCCGGATATTTGTAGCCCCCGAAAGTTGGAAAAGTAGCGCCCGAAAATGGAGCCCCCGAAATAAAAATATTAATTTTTTCGCTGCACCATAATACTCATCTAGATAGAATCATTTTCCCTAGTAGTGACTATAGTCTAGTTGTAACCATTCTTGTGTCGACCAAGGGGAGCTGGGGATTGCCAGACTGTTGTACAATGAATTCTAACCCCTTTCATATCACCATATAATAGTACATTTTTAGGTTCAACCCTCCGGCTCTGAGTGCCATGCTATGGTTGACTCTAATACTATGAATAGAATCAGATCTATCAATGTGTTACTAGATTTGATAAGTGTGGGATATGTTGTGGAGCTAGACACTTGAATTATTTCTTATTATAAGCTAAGTATCATTGTAGAAGAATGGTGATATAAGCTATTCATGTTATGCAGGTGTCATTTGTATGACGCACCTCTTAACCCCCGGGAGATGCGTCATGGGTGTGTCATAGGTGCGTCATCATTTCCCGGGGGTCAGGAGGTGCGTCATACAAATGACACCTGCAAAAGAACTGGGATAAAGCAGATTCTGGCAATATATGATGTTGCACTCTCAGAGGTTTAATTATATTCAATGTTAAAATGAAAATGTAAACTAATTATCCATGTTACAGGTTTCTGCTTGTATTCTAATGTGAATAAATGTAAGCTACAATGTAATTACGACTCATATCAGTTCTGTACTATACAAAGTACATGTGTACAACAATATGTCATCATGGTTAACATTCCATGGTAACATGTAAATCATGTAATATTATCCATCTAATCAAGGTACGAAATAATGCATGAACATCGAATGCATGAATGATTACAATCATATATGAATATTTTATACCAAACAGAAGTGGGAGAATCATATCAGGCACATATATACGTAGGCTTGTAGGGATAATAATAAGCGCTTAGAGTGTTCTGCAATTAGCTAGGTGCTATACAAATACAACCTATTATTATCAGTATTATTATCCCTTGATTGCATTAAAAAAAACTTAAAGGTAAAGGCCAGTTTTGGAAACGCCCCCCTCTCAAAAAAATGAAATGGAAGCTCTTATTACCAATAATGTGAAAGAATATAATTGTACTAATATAGGATTATCCAAATTTGGCCAAGAAACCGCCTACTAATTGATATATTTGCAAAATTATAACTTGATCTGCTGCAGATAGATATCGCCAACTCCGGAATCGCCCATACGTTACGTACAATGACCACGTGCGAGTACACGAGGTGTTCGTTTTTACGGGCTTGTCCCCAGCTTGTCGATATCTCCCCCAGCGCTAGCGGCATGGACAGGTCCGAACTGGCGGTGGATTTATAAATTTCACAGGCGGATATTGGATTTCTTCCGATATTTCTGTATTTAACGATGCTTAGGTTCCGATTTCAACACACAAGCCCTATTTCAATACTTATTCAACAATAATGATCAATATAGATGTATTCGGCTTCTTTCCCAAAACTGGAATTCATCTTTAAACTGTAAAGTGTAATCACAATATTAAACCTTACAATTACAACATTACAATAGAAAACATTACATGTGTCATTATATTTGTGCTTGTATATGATGTGAAAGTGATTATTAAATGAAAGCAAATTAAATTAACATATTATATATACTGTATGACTCAGGTCAGTTTTGTTCTTTGTACCCTTCAAACACAGAACTATTAGTGTACATGTTGTGTCCCACTACAATTGCATCTTGTATTTCAATGTCACACAATTGGAAATCAATGAAGGATGAATTGAGAAAACGGAATTAGAGGTTAAAGAACAAAGCACCATTATGTGTTGCACAGCTTACTCTCTCAACATATGGTAGACTAGTTATTATGTCCTTGAAAATATGCCTTTTCTTTGAAATGTATACATTTATAGGATTTAATACAATACATATTTACAAATTTCTGTTTATAAGTGCCATACGTATCCTGGTTGAAAATACACTATTTATTTTAATATTTAATGAGTTGCAGGCTTAGGCCTACAGCTTTTCAAATAAGTATTCATTTAGGATTTCATACAATGTCCATTTACGACTTTCTGTTAAGCGTCATACATACTTTATGTATCCTGATATTCTTGATATATTTAATGAGTTGCAGGCTTTATTTTACAGCTTTTCAAATAATTGAAATTCCATGCGAGCAAACAGTTCCTCTTATATAAAAAAAATAATAACAATGCATATATATGAAACAAACACATTGATACGTCATGTGACTTACAAGTGTAATGATGTTGATGAAAGAAGTTGTTATTGACGGTGACAAATATCGAATTCAACCTGCACGATTATCAATTACACGGTCCTGAGCATTATTCAACTATGTAGAGTAGGCTGATTCTGTGCAAAACAATTTAAGTTTGCCTCGAAAAGTATATTTATTCTAAAAACATCAGTAGATCTTACAATACAATGTGATTGAGCAGTGGCATAGCAACATGGGGCACGGGGGGACAAGTGCGCCCCCTCCCCCCTCCCCACACACCACACACACACAATAATTTGCAAGAAACCATGAGAAACATAAAGGGACCGTTTTTAAAAAGAAATTAAAAACATATTTAATCAGGTGTGCCCTCCCCCAATCATTTGCGTAAACAATCCCCCCCCCCCCCCACCCCCCCCCCCCCAAAAAAAATCAGTCCGATCAGGCTAATTTGATTGAGTATAGATCTATGTATGAACTTAAAGGGTACCACCACCTAAAAATAATATTCCTATTTGGTAGGCCTAATTCTTTAGTAGTCCATTCCATTAACAAGTTCATAAAATAATGTTTCCAGAAAAGAAAAAAAATAATTGGAAAACGCATTGTTCACTATTCTAAAGCATTCGTTCATGGGTCTGCATGTACGAAGACTGCTATGTCCAGAGCGAACGAATCGTCCGGGATTCTATTGTCTCCAAACATACGCATGAATAGCATTGGCGCACTCGCAATTGTTTGGCCCGTACGGAACTAGGAAATAATAGTGGTTCAGTAAGTGGTGGTAATTAATTGCTTTGTTTATGAACTACACAACCCTTTGCAAAATGTTGGGTATCTATATTTGATCACAAAACGGAACCAAAACAATATGTATTGTTCTTTGCCTGGAGGTCCCCTTTAATAAATATGAATGAAAAAGTTCTACAATACACCAACATTATGCATTTATCTCAACAATATTTATCATGTGTAAAGCATGTGATGCAAATTTACATCTTCTTCTCAAGATCTAAGCTATATATTGATAAGTCATTTATCTTTGTTTTGTTCTAGATTTCAAGAAAATCAAGACAAATTGTGTCAATATTGGAAGTCTGATTGGGTGAATACCTACACACATTAACAATGTGTACCACAACGGTGCTCATACATGTAACACATTGTCTGTTTGCACTATCACTATAAGGACTGCATATTGATTAGGCCATGAAAAATAAATGGTTGGATTGGCTAACCCGCCTGACCCTAAAAATACCGCCGACCCTGAAGGTTTTTTCTTATTTATTTTTTTTTTTTAATAAATTTTTTTTTTTTTCCCAATTGTGATATGTGTTATTTGTGTGTTATATGTGTGTTTTTGTGTATTAGTGCGAATCCTGAAAAAAAGATAAATAAATAAAAAATTTAAAAAAACCTACCTACCTACCCTAATGTTTGGTTGCCCGTTACTCCAATCCAACAAATTTATTTTGTTGGCCTTATCCATAACCTTTGCTTTGTTCTCGATATCACTAATAACAAGACAAACTAGGATCCTGAATAGGTGATCATAGAATACCTACCAACATTAAAGGGACGTAGTAACATTGTCCAAATCCTCAAAATCCAATTGGAATTCCAGCGGTTCCCTCATACCTTGTTGTATTCGTATTAATAGCAATAAAAGCATGGGACAGGTTTTGGTTTTTCAAATTTCCCTTTCGTTAAAAAGATATTTACGATTGAAGTTTTCAGATGTTAAAAAATCCAATGGATCGTCAAAACCATACAGTGAGTGCAATGAGTTAGTGAATGTCACTTTGCATTTTTGCTCATTACTCGGCCATATAACGTCCATTTAACTTGAAATTTTCACACAACACCTAGTGGACATATCAGATAATAACAATATACATTGTATCAACCACTCATCACTCTTTGCACATGTAAACAAAGTTACTATATATCCCTTTAACCATTTATATGCCCTCATTGCTAATCATGTGTAGAGCATGAAAGACATTCCTATCTTGTACTCACAATCTTTGCTTTCAAAGTAGATATTCCTCAGATGAAAATGTTTCTTAGTTGATTACCTCCATCGTTTTGTTTTAGATTTCACTAATAGATGGATGATAGTATAATACCTACCAACATTAACCATTTAATGTATCCCCACATCGCTCATCATGTGTTATGTAAAGCATGTGATACATTCTCATCTTATAATCACAATCTATAGTACCTAGATTCTCATCTTATAATCACAATCTATACCTAGATTCTCATCTTATAATCACAATCTATAGTACCATATATTCTCATCTTATAATCAAAATCTGTAATTCTCATCTAATTATATCACAATCTATACCTAGATTCTCATCTTATAATCACAATCTATACCTAGATTCTCATCTTATAATCACAATCTATACCTAGATTCTCATCTTATACAGGGAATAATTTACCTCCTCAAATTTGATTAGCACTTTTAACCGATGGATAAATATTTCAAATGAAATTCTGTACACTTCTATGGTAGAAAACTGCTATACAAAAGATATTGCATAGCAAATTGCGATGCAATACCAGGAAAATTATTCCCTGTTATAATCACAATCTACGAGGGGCGTTCAATAAGTTCATAGCCCAACCATGAAGGAGCAGGAAGTTGGGTTACCTAATGTTGTGTATGTAATGTTCCACCCTTCACATGGTCAGTGGTGCAAAGCCAGGTCAGTTGTATTCTGTTTCTGATCTAGACCTGGCTTTTATTGATGCAATGTTCATTAAAAGTCACTTGGAAAATGTTGGAAAATGAAGCAATGAGGGTTGATGAGAGACATATGCTGCTCGAGGACAATGTGCCTGCTCACAAGAGCCAGGCGACTTTTAAAAAGCTAATAACTGCTGGATTGGTTTGTTGATGATTCCTCCTTATCTCCCAAACCTGGTATCGATAGATCTCTTCTGACATATGAAGAAACAATCCCAAGATTGTGATTTTCAGGAGGATAATGAGACAAAATCTGCCAATATGCAAGTTTTTTAGAGGTCTTTAAGAGACATCTTCAAGGAGGCCCTTGAGGCCCTCAGGAAAAATGCCGAAAAGCTCTTGGCTGTACATCAGTATTATATGGATGAAAGAACACTTGAATACATTAATCGATGTTGCACCTTGACTCCTTCAAGGTTGGGCTATGAACTTATTGAACGCCCCTCGTATACGTACCAACATTAACCATCTGTATCCCGACATCGCTCATCATATGCAGGGCATGAGATACGTACCAACATTGACCATCTGTATGCCCACATCGCTCATCATATGCAGGGCATGAGATACGTACCAACATTGACCATCTGTATGCCCACATCGCTCATCATATGCAGGGCATGAGATACATACCAACATTGACCATCTGTATGCCCACATCGCTCATCATATGCAGGGCATGAGATACGTACCAACATTGACAATCTGTATGCCCACATCGCTCATCATATGCAGGGCATGAGATACATACCAACATTGACCATCTGTATGCCCACATCGCTCATCATATGCAGGGCATGAGATACATACCAACATTGACCATCTGTATGCCCACATCGCTCATCATATGCAGGGCATGAGATACGTACCAACATTGACCATCTGTATGCCCACATCGCTCATCATATGCAGGGCATGAGATACGTACCAACATTAACCATCTGTATGCCCACATCGCTCATCATGTGCAGGGCATGAGATACGTACCAACATTAACCATCTGTATGCCCACATCGCTCATCATATGCAGGGCATGTGCGACGTTCTCCATCTTCTGCACCCTCAGCTTTGGGTTCCTCTTAAAGTTGAACTTCCTGGTCATAGGGTAGCCATTGTCTGTCAACAGGATCTAGTGTAATGAAGTTGAAATGAAATGAAATTAAATGAAATGCATTTTTTAGATTTTTCTCAAGGATGGCTATTGGTGAAGGAAGAAACAGTTAATTACAAAATATTGATAACTTTATATATATATATACCACTGGCGTAAATCTGTTCGGAAAGCACAATGCATTGGGGGGTCGAGCAATTGTTCACAAACCGTTTGTGAACAATTGCTCGACCCCCCAATGCATTGTGCTTTCCGGACAGATTTACGCCAGTGATATATACAGATGTATAAGAATGAAATTAATGTTGGTTACTTAATAACTAGTAGATATGGTGGACGTATAGATCTGCAAGTATCTTCAGGATTGAAGGAGGCAGATTAACCCGAAGAAGAAGAAGAAGAAGACATGATAGGAGTACTTAGTTAATCATGGTAAACTTTCTCTCTGCAAGTGTAGATTTGTTTGGATTTTTACAAGATTACAGTTAAATACAGAATAAAGAGAATGTGATTTCTTGTTAGGTATGTTATCAATTTTCTTTGTTAATTTTATATCCTCTGGTCAGTTCCCCTATCTTTGACTCCATTTCTGAACACTGGACTTGTAACTGAACTGCCTGGTCAATGGGAAGCAATTAATTGCTCTCTATATTCATAACAATTCATGCATTCGGATAGTTGTATATTGATACTCTGATATTAAAAACAAAGATATTATGCATATATATTGGACATTGAGAATTAAAGTTGAAAAGAAAATCATAATGCAAAATAATGCGCACTGTGCATTGTGACATAATGACCATCCTCTACAAACTGATCTACATTTAATTCATAAATTGATTCTAAGTCAATTAAAAAAATAATTATAATATATTGCACTTGTATACTTGCTTTCTAAGCACTGCATCATTAGTATCAGAATTGACCATCACGTACAGTTCAAACCTGTGCACTCAACTCCCTGGGGAACATACTAGCCCTTTGATTACCTAAAGAAGTTTTGTTGTAGATTTCACCATGATACTAAAATCAAGATCTAGTAGAAATGGTGGACATTAATTGCTCTTTGGGAAATTCTGCATTGATTTGATTTTACAAACTTACAGTTTAATCCCAATAAAGATCACTTTTCTTAACAATTTTCTGAAAAAGCATAGTCGATGCAGAATCCATCAAATGTGCACAGTAGGCCCATAAACTTGTTGTATAATAGTAGTATTGCATCTAGACAGTGAACACCTTGCACCGGCCCCAGGCCTCGACTCAATTGCCTAAGGCCCGGGCGCAGACAGATCCGACTGGTTTTCAGCCTGATTAACTAAGTATGCGCTGCCTCAGGACTCCGGTTTTACCAGTCAAGTGCCAGTCGGAGGTCTTTCAAGGCCGATTAAACACGTTGGTTCGGCTCCGACTTAGCGAAACTGACTCTAGCCTGACTGAAAACCAGTCGGATCGGGTGGAGTCGGCTCTGTCTGCGCCGGGCTTTAGGAAACCGCACCTGATGAGCACTGATTATGATTTCAACATCTGAGGGCTGGTATTCAATTCAATACTTACATGTAGTATTAACTAATTAAGTAATTTACTTAGCATTTTGCTTAGCTGAGAAGTTCACTTATCTTAAGTTGTACGTAATAAAATTGTTTTTCAGACTTTTACTTCAGTAATTTACAAAGTCTACTCTAAATAAATGTAATTAATATTTGAAGATAAATGATATCAACATTCTGGTATGATTTTTAGTTGGTTAATTCATTGAATCCCATGTTGGCTAAGTGATTTACTTTTGAAAGCCAGAATACAATTTAAGTAAAACTGCCATGTAAAAGGGGTAGTTTAGTTTTGGTAGAGAGGGCGCTGCACATCACAATTTCTTTGTGAGGTAATGAAAAACTGAGTGTCGAATTTGAGAGAACGTGCAATTTTAATGGCAGATTAACTTTATTTGGTCAAAATCGACCCAGAAACGGCTGAAATATCAATAAATATATCTGAACCTATAATTATTTGGGGCCCAAATAATTAGATGAATTTTCAAAATATTAAAAAATGCTTGCACTTTTTCAAAAATTTTCAAAAGCATTTTTTAAATAATTGTTGATGATCTCTCTATTTAATCATTATTTCAATAAAACATCAAGTATGCATTATTTTGTATGAATGGCTCTTTTTTTAATGATAACGGGCTTTTTACTTAGTCGTTTGTAATTTTGTATACCTTTCGAGCATGGTGGAGTTATTTACTATTAGTTTATAATGTTACTGTCCAGCTAGTTTGGTTACTAAAGTTCAGCCTTACCAAAACTGTACTACCCCTTTAAGTATGGAAATGAATCCTGGCCCAGGTTAAAGGGTACCACCACCCAAAAATAATATTCTTATTAAAGAAAGGTAACATCTTTAGTATTCCATTCCATCAACAAGTTCACAAAAATATGTTTCCAGAAAAAAAATATATAATTGGAAACGCATCACCATTCTAAAGCATGCGTTCATGCGGTCTGAATTACGCAGACTGCTATGTGTGCGGTGAATTGCAACGTGTGCAGAGCGAACGAATCGCCCGGGAATCTATTGTTTACAATCGTGCGCGTGAATAGCATTGGCGCACTCGCAAATGGTTGGCCCGTATGGAATCAGGAAATAGCCGTGGTTCCGTAAGTGGTGGAAATTAATTGCTTTGTTTATGAATTACACAACCCTTTGCAAAATGTTGGGTATCTATTTGATATCACAAAACGGTACCAAAACATATAATAATGTGTTGTTCTTTGCCTGGTGGTCCCCTTTAATAGACCGTAAATACACTCAGCAAAAAAAGAAAGTAAACACTTTTTCAAGTCCAGAATTTTCATATAAAACTTTAATAAAAATCAATAAATTACAATATCAAATTTAAGAATATTTAATTGTTTTTCAACCTGCCAGGTGAACACAAATTGAAACTTTACGCATGAGTGAACACATTTGTTTTTCTCTTCCAATGTGCAAAAGTAAAAATTGCAACAAAAAAAAATAATAATTGCATCAATTGCCATTGATGTGTAAATGCCCTTCCACAAAAAAGGAAACAAAAGATCACACTTAGGCTACACAGTCAATGGCTTTATCTTTGAATGAGAGACAAATGTGGTTAAACTGCATTATTGAGCCTTCGCTCTCTCTCTTTCCCACAAGAGTTACTGTAGCCACAAGGGTGATTAAATGTCCAAAATGTACTGTAAAATCGAAGGCTGAATAAAAATGTTAATGCAAGATCAAGATGCCTGTCTTTTCCATCAAAGACCCGTTTCATGTGTCCACAACAATATCAAAGTTGTATAGACGCTACATACAATAATTTTACGACTTTTTATCTTTTTTGTGCAATTTTGCAATTTTTACTTTTGCAACTTGGAACAGACAAATGAATGTGTTCACTCAATCGAAAAGTTTCAATTTGTATTCACCTAACAGGTTGAAAAACAATAAAATATCCTTTAATTTGATATTATAAAATCTTATTAAATATGTAAAATATGAACTTGAAAAGTGTTTACTTTCTTTTTTTTGCTGAGTGTTTTAAATTATGACGTCACTGACCTGCATCAGTTCGATGAGGAGGATACCGTCCTCGAAGCCCGTCTGGAGATCGTCGACGCGCTTGTCGATGGTTTTCAGCTGTTCGTTCACCCAGTTCGTAAACGTCTTCTTCTGGATTAGGACCCATGGCGCCGTGGTCGAGTTCGAACGTCCGAACTGCTGTCCGTTTTCCATGGTCAATGTCGACAAATCCTCTTGTTACTTGTTAGTTCTAAGAATCCGCCGGCGGCGAGGTTTTTAGCAGATTTACGCCTTACGGCAGTGTTATTTTCCTCTCGCACTCGCTACGATTTCACATCAAATATGGCTTGTACTAATGCAGATTTGCGGTAGTAATGCTGGAAAAGATGACTTGATAATTCTGTTTCCCTAGCTAGGGCGCTCGATTGTTGTCCATGAATCATGATGCCTGCACGCATCATTGGTTGAAAGTTTGCAAACAAATCACCAATCCGTCATTCAGTGAGAGACTTCGCACGCACACTTCTGTCTGAATGAACCATTACCGATCGAGTGATATATAAAACCACACTCGCAGCTAGCTAGCTTGAAGAGGGTACAAGGCTGAACGAAGCACGATGTGTCGCGCATGATACCCTGAGAGGGGGGTAAATTCGAACCTGCTACAGTATACCAATCTATTGAGGTGTGACGTTCCCGGTGTGTTACACCTGTTCCCGTGCTTTTTCAGAGCAATGGCCTTTCCAAGGATTCTAGGGTTTCTGCCAAGTTTTGTTTACGAATTACGAATGCATATTTTATACTTATATACTAAAGTTACAAGTTTTAATCAACGTACGTAATGGTTGTCAACAAGAGTGATGCACTGCCCTGGATTATTCATGCCAATCGTGTCGTTCACTTTTTAATTAGGCGCATGCATTTGCATCTATATAGGGACTTTTAACTACCACTGCATGGGGCTAAACATATTTGAACAAGGCGTTTCCTTTTCCACGCATTGCCAATGCTTCTACAAAATAAGGGCTTTTATAGCCCAAACCGAAACGAATTGTCTTATCAAATTAGAATGCTCGAAATGTATATTATGCGGCTACGGCTCCTCGGTGAAATTTGGACCCAGCCCTCTAATCATATTGGATGTTGATTGAGTAGATCATTAAATTAATCATGGTTTGAGTAAACAATCCGCCCTGTAAATACAATTGTATATAATATGTAGATATTGTAGATAATAATATCATTATAGTAGCTAGGGTTGGGTGAATACCTGGTTGAAGTGCCCCCCCCCCCCCCTCCGAGGGTAGAATGATGGTTTATTTGACCGCCCCCCCCCCCCCCCCCACCCTTATTTGGGCCAAAAAAAACGAGGTGAATGCATGAAACCCCCGAGGATACACCAATATCAGTTTTGGCGCAAGCTATATCCCCTTCCGCACCCCCATACGAGATCTTCGTTCTCATTTTCGAATGACACTGGGCACACCACAGAATAAAAATATGCCAAAACAATTTAATACAAATTTCACGTAGATATAATCATGATAAGTTCCGCGATAGCCGTGTGTGTATACAATATAATATCTTGCTATCAAATATAGCAGCCATGGAAAGAGCGATCAATACTTATCCGTATTCATGTAATCAATATCTCCTTTATTGCTGGGTGTATCGCATATATACCACATGTGAACAGGTGTCTGCTTTCGCTTTGCCCAGAGGTGTATAGCCAGGGATCACTCAGACCGGGAAGGGGGAGGGGGATTCTGGTTGGGGTAGTCTATATATATGGGTTGGAAAGAGGGGGGGGGGGTATCTACCGGGGAAGATGGCCTGGTTGACGAGGGTAATAGATGAGGGAAGGGGGGAGGCATGGTTTCGGCGGGGCCGGGGGTTATAGCTGGGGCCAAAATGGGGGAGGGGCGGAAGGGTAATAGAACCGGGGAGAGGGGGGGCCTGTTTGGGGGGGGGGGGGGGGGGCGGGAGAGGGGTTATGGAATATACAAACAACAACTATTTGTTCGATATAATTCTTCCATTTATACTACATCTGGCTCCACCGACTGCCTCCATAGGAAAGTCATGCATAAGAAAACCCCATTTACAATCGGATGGGTAAACCTACCTACTTGATGCCCCGAGTTCAAATAAAACAATCGATGTCTAAAATGAATTTATTTCGGCAAGATAATTGATTCTCTATGCAGCTGCACCAAACCAAGGTATAATAAATGGTGACTTAGCAGAACTTGTATACTTTTAGAATGTTTAGGGTTAGGGTGGGGGCAATAATCATGCAAGAGTTGGAAGCCCCCCCCCCCCCCCCCCCCCCCCCCCACACCCACACACACGCACACGCACACGCATACGCACACGCACACGCACACGCACACGCACACGCACACACACGCACACACACGCACACACACGCACACACACGCACACACACGCACACACACGCACACACACACACACACACACACACACCCTCATGAGTTTTGGCTATGGCACTGAGTTTATTCAAAGGGTAGATTCCTTATAATTTGTTTTAATTAAATAATTATACGATCTACAAAATAGCTCAATCTATAATTGTGCGGTATTATATACAACGTGCATAATAGTTAGTAAATAAATTAATACCAACATATACCCAAAGAAGTATGTCGCTGTTTAGTCCGAAACATCAGCCCGGCCCGTCATATGGAAAAGTAGTCCCATTTGCTCCCTGCACGCGCGGCCGGGATGCGGGAGCGCGCGCGCATATTACACAACGTGTCAAACTTTCCTCTTCACGAGCTCCTAACACGCTAGTATGAACATAAAATACTACCAATTCCAAACCAGAATGAATTGAGAGCTGGGTCACTCGGCATTCGATTCTTTATATTGTTTTTTATAACATATTACAATTTGGAAGAGAATCAATATTGCATCTCGTCGGACCAGCTCTTGAAAATGACTCTTGAGCTTCATTTTTCCCCGCCTTTTTGTATCTTATACACGCAAATTGTACAGTAATGTAGGTTACGCGCGGCGAGGGTCAACTTTGAACGGTTGTAACTCGTCGGCCGAATGTTCTTACGATCTGGGTCTCTCGGCATTCGATGTTAAAAACATAAATTTATAACATATGTAAAACTCATGCTGATTGGTTACTGAACGTCGTCGGATATAAAGATTTACTAAAGAGCCTTTTATTTTTAAACCAATCGCCTCTATGGACTTAGCGCCTCATTAGCATATCGGACGATTACGTCATATGACTGCCACATTCATTGGTGGGTGAACGTACGTACAGTATTTTGTACGTACATATTTTGTATACATATTTTGTGTGCGCTTAACATTATGGAGATCAAATATGTTTAAAATCATGTAACGTTAGTGTTTTTTATTTCATTATAATCGAGAACAAAACTGCTGATCTAGAGCGATTTCCGCTCGAAAGATACTGCAATCTACCTATTTCCGATAATGGACAAGTCCAAACTTTTAGACCGCGTATGCTCATGAATATATGTTCAATGTTCAATGTTTTATTTCTCATGTCACCCTGTCGTAGGGTATTGAAGAAAATCACATTTAGCACAATATAACAAATATATACAGATTTATATACACATATTCAAAACAATATATCACAAAATATAAGAAAACTAACATGTAACATAAAACAAACAGGAAGTAAGTTAATTGCAAATTTAAAATCGATCAAAAATATAAACTTTCGAAAATGTGAAGATCATTGAGATGATAAACTCGGTCTTGTCAAATTTAATTTCCCTATACCTTTACTAAAAGGTGATATTACTTTAAGGGTGAAACCGCTATGCAATGATGACCAAATAAATGAACAGTGATACTGACAAGTTAGCAGGAAACTATTAATAATAATCTAAAGTAAGTTTGTAAAAATGAACTATTCCAGAATCAATATAGTAATATACTTAACTTTCATAATTATGGGGGCTAAATAATCATTATAATATGAATAATTCATGAAGCTTGAACTTGAGCGCGCTGTGCGCGCGTTAGTGCAGAAAATTGATTTAATGGGAATTTCAGTGCAAAACTTTTCCATAATTATGATGTTTCGAGGGTTCTGTGACCTTTTTTTTCTCACCCGCTCGCGCGATGGAGGGATAGTATGACGTCATACTATTAAAGGACCCCTCCAGGTCGAGATGGATTTTTCTGTCTAGTCGCTGTTATGCTTGGGGAGGCATGCAGGTAAGAATTATTATGTGACCTGCCATCACACAACTCTAATAAAGACGTGATATTTCCTCGATATTTCAATATTCTAATTTTGGCATCTGTTAACTCTCCAAAATGTCTGCTTTCCGCTTATAATTCGCCAATATCAACATCATACACATGCAAAGTCAGTGCTAACAAATCCTTATGGCCCACAAATAACGGAACGTGGTACTTGCCATACTAAAGACTCATGATGCCCGCCATACTGCATCGAGTAACGATCAACCGTGCGCCATTGTGAGTGTGCGTTCAGCTGTGTATAGAGAAGAAAGGGTACTAACTTGGCGCACGCATTGAACGTTACTAGTTGCTATGACGGGCATCATGTGTCTTCATTATAGCAAGCACCCCGTTCCGTTATTTCTGGGCCACCCTGTATAATATACAGACGCCCAAAGTAATGCTGGGAACATGGAGAAGAAGCCAGTTGACTTTACAGTGGATAGCAGTGGCGTAATGAGCAACGACTTTTGGGGGGGCTAAACCATATCCGCATCACCACCGGATATTGCGAGGGAGCGAAGCGACTGAGCGGGGGGAGGGGTGTGGGAGGGGGGTGTCCCCCCTGCCACGGTAGGGATTTTTCATTTTTGGACTTGAAACTGTGCAATCTGGTGCATACCTAGAAAGGAAATTCTGACTTGACGACATGTACATTAATGTGCGTTAGTGCGTCATCATCGTCACGATTCTACCAACCAGAAGACTATGATTGATTCATGAAGAAAAACAAAAATGCACCCCCAAAATAATATTCGCAAAGTGACATATTCAGTTCAAACAGTGCATCAAAAGCATTATGTTATGACAAAACAAGATGAACATTGTATTCCAGACGTATACAAGACCGATTCCCGAGGGAGCGAAACAATAACCGAGAGGGGGAAGGGTGATTGGAGGGTGTGATGGTATCGTGCACGGTAAAGGTGCTTTTGCAATGTTTTACTTGAAATTATGCAATCTGGTGCATACTTGGGAAGGAAATTTGACTTGACATGAAGTAAAATCTGAGTTTTCTTGCCTAAAGAAATACTATTTTTTCAATCACTGTTATCGAATTAGATAAAAGCCATGATTGAATTTGTATTTATTTATTATTATTATTATTATTATTATTAATTTTTTTTTGGGGGGGGGGGGGGGCAAGCGCCTCCCAAGCCCCCCCCCCCCCCCCCTCCCCCCCACCAGTACGCCAGTGGTGGATAGAGTGCCGATGTCCGGCGTTGCAGGTGATTATAATTATAGCGCTCATAGGCCTACCCCCCCCCCCCCCCCCCTCCCCCGGTTTCCAGGCTACTTTTTAGCGGTCTCGACCATCGTAACTAATGGTCAGTCGACCCCACCAAAAAAATAACTTATCAAAAAGGTCTTGGTCTTGACCTTGAAATTTGTCGATGTAACCTGGTCTCAGCTTCGAACATTTTTGATGGACACCCCCCCCCCCCCCCCCTTGAAAAAATCCTGGGTACGCCAGTGATAGCGCTCCATTAACTTTCTGTACTCCATTAGCATGCAATAATATCTAATAGGCGTTACTGCAAAGTTCATTGAAAAGACTTTCAGAATACCACCCCAGGATTAAAAATCAAACCCGATCAAAAATAAAATATTGGAGCTCCCATACTACATAACGACTACGATTGACTGGACCGTGTATAGATGAATGGATATTACATACATGAATGAATAAATAGATATACAAATATATATATCAATAATTAAAAACTTGATAGAAGTACTACAATATTAAACATTTTATTTGAAACAATAATCATGATTGTTTGACTGATTGACATTGTACCACTCTATGTTTGCTCTCTGTTTACGTTTCAGTTCAATTTCAGCGATAACGCCCTCTCCGTTCACTTTAAGAAAGTTGTACACGGCGCGTGGTGCATGTTTTGGGTTTGAAGACGAAACGCTACACGATGGACGAAGGTAAATTACTCATTTTATCCCTTATATTCAATCAACAACACGTTGTATGTGATGCACTTGATTATTTCTAACAATACCATGCAATTTGATCAACGATTATCCTCGTCTATTTGTTTTTAACCATGTTTATTGGGTGAAATTAATGTGATGTTCCATGTACACGTGGTCGGTTAGCGGCGACTGCAAGCACCTTGCCCCGGGAGTTCTGGCGCAGCCGCCTTGCTTGTCGGGGGTCGGATCCAGCCTCGCGGTATATTATGTTGGCTATCAATTATATTTTACTAGGCCCTGGCTTTGCTGGGCTTGTTATAGTCATTCATGCATTGTCGCTAATAAATGTGGGGAGGTGATTCTTCAAAATGTTTACACTTCAAACAAGTTGAATATTTGATGGTCTGCTTATGAGCCTTATCAGCTCGTCAACAAAGAAGTCAAATACTCAGTTTCAGTGAATGACAATACAATTACAAACTCAAACTTTGGTTAGTAACGTTAGAAAAAAGGACATGGAAAAAAACACGAGTCCTTGTGAAAATTATTTCTCGTAAACGGGAGTCATCTGAAACAAATGTTTATTACTACACCATTGGCATTGCCATGGCAGTCACTTGGTATTAAAGTGGTGTGAATGTGATGTATCAAATATTGAAATATGATGACATAAATGGTACCCTGGGGTACCAAACGAATATCCGCCATTTTGTTTAATTATTTATTTATTTTTATGGGCTGTACTGGGGTATAGCGTGCATACAAGCGCGCGCTGCACTGCATGCACAAAGCAATACGGTTGTGCTTTAATTGGACACAAGATGGCGCTACACAACGCAGTACCCCGGGGTACAACGGTACCCCGGGGTACCGCGTGTGTCATCATGTGTCTTTTTGGTTTTTGTAGAAATCCCCAAAACCTGGTTAGTAACGTTACAGTTTGTCCGTCCAAATAAAAATGATGTTTTTAGCATGAATATGCATTTCAAATTCATAGAGGAGACACTGGTTGGTGTAATGAAGTGTTTTACAGTATCCAAAAGAAAAAAATGAAAAAGAAATTATACATTTCATTAAAATCCTATAAAACTGTTTAAAGCAGTAGTCCCACATGTGCCATTTCATGTATAAGGTATAGCTCTGTTTCTCCGTAACGAGGACACGACAGTGTGATTTAAAGGTGGGAAATTAAAGCTCTCTGTTTAATTGTGATTCCTGAGATAAAGAAGCTTGAAAAAGAACCAGGATTTGAGAAAAATGAAATAAAAGATTGGGTTGAATGTCCCTCTAATCCTGGAATTGCCCCAAAAGTGATGAGTAATTAATACAATGTATATGTGATCTGATATGTCCACGAAGTAATGTGTGAAAATTTCACATTAATTTAATGTTTTTTGGCTGAGATACATGTAGCGCAAAAAAGCAACGTGATATTCACTAACTCATTGCACCCTTTACTTTTTTCACGGCTTAAATTATCCTGTAGACAATTTAACATCTGAACACTTCAATCGTAAATATCTTTTGAACGAAATGGAAATTTGAAAATCAGAAACCTGTCCTGTGCTTTTATTGTTAAGATAAGGTATGGGAGAACCACTAGAGTTCCAAATCCAAGTAAGTTTTGAGGATTTAGACAATGTTACTTAGTCCCTTTAAAGGGATAGTTGAGTATTGGTCAAACTTAACTTTAGTAACCAAAACCTGCACCATTAAGGTACAAAGTAATAGAAGAACTTCACCATGCACGAAAAGTATACACAATTACAAACGACTAAGTAAAACCCCTGTTATCATTCAAAAAGAGCAGTTCCAACTTAAGAGGGCGCTATTTAAAAAAAACATTGTTTTTAGCCTTTTTTCATACAAAATTGTGCATTTAAGGTTTGTTAAAATAATAATTCAATAGAGATATCATCACCAACTTTTTAATAACCTATTCAGATTTTTGTCAAAGTAGTCTTCGAGCATTTTAAATTTTTTTTCTAAAAAGTCTAAATATCGCCCGGTGATGGCCGGTGTGAACTATTTTGAATAAAAATAAATATATGGATATTTCAGCTGTTTCTGAACCGATTTTGATCAAAGTTTATTCTGTCATTAAAATTGTATGTTCTTTCCAATTTGACAGTCAGTTTTTCATTATCTCACAACAAAATATAGGGAGGCACTTCGGGAAATACCAATACTCAACACTACCTTTAATATAATTAATTGTCTTGATAAAAAAAGTAAAACTCTTGTTTGTTCTTTGCAGAAACCTCCAAGAAAGTAAAACTCTTGTTTGTTCTTTGCAGAATCCTCCAAGAAAGTAAAACTCTTGTTTATTCTTTGCAGAATCCTCCAAGAAAGTAAAACTCTTGTTTGTTCTTTGCAGAAACCTCCAAGAAAGTAAAACTCTTGTTTGTTCTTTGCAGAAACCTCCAAGAAAGTAAAACTCTTGTTTGTTCTTTGCAGAATCCTCCAAGAAAGTAAAACTCTTTGTTTGTTCTTTTGCAGAATAGAAAGTAAAACTCTTGTTTGTTCTTTGCAGAAACCTCCAAGAAAGTAAAACTCTTGTTTATTCTTTACAGAATCCTCCAAGAAGAGCAGAAGGAAGAGCAAGGAGCCCAAGGCACTCGGGGTAAATATCAAAACAAATTTATTTTCAGCATCCTCCACTAAGTAAAGCGTGCCCACATAATGGATGCTCTAGACATGCTACATGTACATATTGGATAGAGCATCCATTCTTGTTGCTATGCATGTGCATGTCTTTGGCAGGGCTCGACACTCGCACTGGCCTGGTGGCCCGGGACCAGCAAAAATGTATAAAAGTCATATTTTGGTGGCCTGATCGGGGCAAGCAGATTTTCAACCCAACATTGACAAAATTAGACAAATCTTGTATTCTTCCATGTCGTGGCTTCATCAAAGAGTAATATTTTGAAGAGTAAGAAGTATACTCATGAAATAACATTTTAGGGCCAGTAAATTTATCTTTCGGGCCACCAGAAAAGGGGAAGAAATTATTTCACTGGCCTAACCAGGCCACTGACCAAAAAGGCAAGTGTTTTAGTACTTAGTACTTAGCTCTTGCAGGGAATAATTTACCTCCTAAAATTTGATTAGCACTTTTAACCGATGGATAAATATTTCAAATGAAATTATGTACACTTCTATGGTAGAAAACTGCTATACAAAAGATATTTTGTATAGCAGTCATATTAAAAATGCATAGCAAATTGCGATGCGATACCAGGAAAATTATTCCCTGTCCTGCGTCGTCCGATGCATGAGGTGGTCATCACTCTCCAGCAGTCCAGCTGGGTCTGTCAGCAGTTAGTGTCCCGATGTCATTCCCATTTCTAAGGCTGCCTTTGAGGTCTTGTTGGACGTTTTGTTGCCAGTTCATTTTCGTCATCTACCCGGGGGCGTCCACAATCTTTAGTAGAGAACATGCTTAATATACAAAAGAATCACGTTCAAGATGAGGCATGCAGTGAAATGGAGTAAATTACTTAGCTCTGATCGTAACATTTCGTATTCAGAATGTTATTGCCATATCTGGAAACTATATTTTTGAACTGTCTATTCAGGGATGTAAGTTTTCCGGATTTGGACGGAAATCCAGATTTTTTCTAAAGTTTTTTAAATTTTAATTACATTAAAAAAAAAAATTAATTACAATTTTTTTTTGATCGACAAACGTGTCCGTAATTACAAATTACAATCAAAACCTATCCATCTTGTTACTAAAAACTGCAAAGTTCAAAGGCAAATTTGCAAAATTTTCCTGCAGGGGCGTTGCCCCTGCAACCCCGCCGGGGGCTGCTGCCCCCTGGACCCCCAGTTTCTGGATTTTTTTTTTAGCTCCACTTACATCCCTGTGTCTTATTACAGAATAACAACATCTTTATTCTCCCATGACAGTTGCAGTTTTTATCAATAAAGTGAGAAAGATATTGAATTGTAGACACTTTACAATAAAATATATGTTTGGGGGGAAGTAGCCAACTAGCCAAGTACATTTTTGTTCAGGCCACCAAAAGATTGAGAGGTAGTTATTTCCCTGCCTGACTGAGCAGCTATTAAAATAAGTTTGTATTGAGCCCTTAACAACGTGATAGGGATATTTTGTTTTCATCACTTTTTATGTTGATTATGTATATTGGTCTGTACTTTATTTTTCTCATGTCAGCATTACTTTACTGGTTCTTCTTATGCTCCCCCAACCTTTTTTCCACCTATAGGATATCCAACAACAGACAGATTTTCTGATCAAGCCCGATTCGGCTGCAGCAAAACTCGAGACCGCTCATTGGCCACTCCTGCTGAAGAACTATGACAAACTCAACATCAGAACAGGCCACTATACACCTCTACCCAACGGCTGTTCACCGCTCAAACGGGAGCTGAAGGATTATGTAGGGTGAGTAGTGGGAATATTCAGGCGTTTGTAGAACAGGCTAATATAAACCTGGGGGTGTATTCTGAAAACGATTTTAAGTTAAAATTTATTGCATCTACGTCATATCTACGTCACTAAAATATTACACTGTACTTAAGGAATAGCGATTTGCTGAAATATATTTTAGTGACGTAGATAAAATACATTTTAACTTCAGAATACACCCCCAGTTTTCTAACCCGGCCCGTTGCAAGTCTGAGTTACAGCACTAATATAAACCACTGCCCAATGGCTGATCACCACTGAAGCAAGACGGGTCCCGTTGTAGAAAGAGATACAGTCAATTGTAAGTTACAATTAAATCAGAACCTGTGAGCATATCAACCAAACGTTGCCTAGAACAAAACAAGTTATGGCCTAGATTTGAATGAAGGTAAGAGATCCTTCATGTAGAGGAGAATGCAATGAGAAGTATGATTTTATTGTTTTTGTAAATCTCCTTTTTAGAGATGTCAATTTGTTGTTTATTCGTTATTTGATTTGATTTTTTGTTTGTTCATGTGATATTAACAGGAGTGGCTTCATCAACCTGGACAATTTTGTATGAAAAAACGGCTAAAACCAATGATTTTTTAAAAACTTGTAACGCCTCTTATTGAATGATAACAGGGGTTTTACTTAGTCGTTTGTAATTGTGTATACTTTTCGAGCATGGTGGAGTTGTATCTAATAGTTTGTACCGTAATGGTGCAGGTTTTGGTAACTGACCAAAACTGTACTCTCTTTACCAGAACTCAACTATCCCTTTAAGTTTGACCAAAACTCAACTATCCCTTTAAGTTTGACCAAAACTCCACTATCCCTTTAACAGGAGTGGCTTCATCAACCTGGACAAGCCTGCCAACCCATCGTCCCATGAGGTGGTCTCCTGGATCAAGAAGATCCTTCGGGTAGAGAAGACCGGTCACAGCGGCACTCTGGACCCCAAGGTCACGGGGTGTCTCATCGTATGCATAGAACGAGCCACACGATTGGTCAAATCACAACAGAATGCAGGTATGTATGCATAGAACGAGCCACACTATTGGTCAAATCACAGCAGAATTGGCTATGGTATTTTTTAAATGAAGGCAATCACTTTAGAAGTAGATAATTTAAAGAAAATGTTTATAAATATTGTAAAGGCTAAGACTTAATATATAGTCATCAGATATATTAGCTCTTAGAGGCAAGGCATATTAGGCATTGTCGCTTCCCATGTAATAAGAAATTAATTATTAATTCTTTTCATACCTTTCTTACAAAGTTAAAAGTTGCTTGTTAATCATTAAATCACCTGTTTTGACATTGCTTCTCTTATTCAACTATATATTAGGCTTAGGATTTGTGACATTTTAATAACTTGTGTCTTACACCCATTCCTTGCCTTTCCATTGTAAGATGTCAATTTGTTAGTCATCAAATTGCCTTTTTTAACAAATTTTTCCTCCGCTTGTGAAATTGCAACGTTTATTTGTTATTCTTTTTTTTATTTATTTTTTTAATAAATATTGTAAAGGCTAAGACTTAATATATAGTCATCAGATATATTAGCTCTTAGAGGCAAGACATATTAGGCATTGTCGCTTGTAATAAGAAATTAATTATTAATTCTTTTCATACCTTTCTTACAAAGTTAAAAGTTTATATTACCTTGATATCTTGGCTTGTCATACTCTTAGTCAAATGTGTTTTTATTGATTACATCACCAGTTTCTAACATTGATTCCTACACTCCCCATAGTCTATTGCTTCAAGACATTATTCATTACTTGGTCCTTTATGACCATGACTTACTTGGTTTGTCATAATAAACGTTTTATCTCGGTCATTATACCACCTGTACCTGACATTGATTTCTTGCCCCCCTAACACCCCCCCCCCCCCCCCCCATTGTAAAATGCTTGAACGTTAGTCATTAAATTATTACTTGTTATACAGGGTGGCCCCCCCCCCCAAAAAAGGAACGGGGCACTTCCCGAAATACAGTACCAAAATGTTTATGTCCATCGCATAGGGTGTCTTTTCAAATGAACAACGACACCAAGAACAGTAATTTTGGTCATGTAGTTTTTGTTTTAGGGCGCTGCGAGTGAGACCATGTCAGGTAATCCCTGCCCGTAATACCATTGAGCAACCATGCCTATTCTCTCGGCACACGGCTGAGTGCCCACTAACAATAGCGCGCGATGCTCAACGCTATGAAAGGCGGTACGTGCGATGTATCAAGCATTGGCTTATTAAAAATTGACAAAAAAGAGAACCTGACATGGTGTCACTCACAGAGCTCTAAAACAAAAACTACATGACCAAATTGACTGTTCTTGGTGTCGTCGTTCATTTGAAAGGAAACCCTATCCGATGGAAATAATACATTTGTTACTATATTTTGAGAAGTGCCCCGTTCTGTTTTTTGGTGGCCATCCTGTATTGATTAATTGGATTGTAATTTAGTCAAATGTGTTGCACTCCTCATTAAATGACCTGTTTCTGATGTTGATTCCTTTGCTCCCCATAGTAAAATGCTGATTGTAAGTTATTAAATGACCCCTTATGTTCTTGATGATTGATCACTTGGCTTGTCATAGTCAGATGTGTATTATTCCTCATTATTGAACTGTTTCTGACATTGATTCTATGGCTTCCCATAGTAAAATGTTTATTTGTTATTCATTAAATGACCTCTAATTATCGTGATTACCGAGCTTGTCAAAGTCAAATATGTTTTATCATTCGCCCTTATTATTTTGATTTCTTGGCTTGCCATAGTCAGATATGTTTTATCATTCATTAAACGACCTGTTTTGACATTGATTCCTTGTCTTCCCATAGGCAAGGAGTATGTCTGCATTGTCAGGTTACATGATGCCCTCGAAAATGAGTCCAAACTTGCGAAGGTGAGTTATTCCAAAAGTGCTTTTTGTTTGTAAGTTGTCCAGTGCCTTCTCAGTAGTGATTGAAGCATTACATTATAATTAATTACAATATATTTTGCTGTGAAATTAACAAATTGATTTTGACATGAATATTGAACAGTAAAGAAAAGAAGAAGAAATATTTTTAACATAGATTAACGCCTGCATAGTGATATATATCGGATGCATACTTGGTATTCAAATTATAACTTAATTACCAGAAGAACATTTCATCTCCTGTTTGCTATATCAATGTCATACAAAATGCATATGTTCTTATATAAGCAGGACTCAGCACGAGCACTTGCTCGATTGCTCAGGGCAAGTCAACATTGATGTTGGGCAAATACAATTTCATAAATGGTAAAGTTTGTAAAATTTCCATTCAACTGCAAGAGAAAATGTAATTCCAGCTGATTTTGGTTGAATTCAACAAAGTTAGGCCCCCCCCAAAAAAAATTGTTTGATTGGCGTAACGGGCAACCAAAAATTAGGGTAGGTCGGTAGGGATTTTTTATTATTTAAAAATTTTTTTTTTTTTTTCCTTCGCACAAATATCGCAATTGCAAATTTTATTGCAATTTTGTATTTATTTTGTATTTAAAAAAAATTATTTAAAATGTAAAAAAATTCAGAAAAAACCTCTAGGGTCGGCGTGCATTAGCGCCGGTATTTTAAGGGGCGGGCGGGTTACGCCAATCCAACCATTTATTTTTCATGGCCTTACTAGATGACTTTACCTGTACCGTTCCTTTTGTTTGACCACAGGCCATAGAGACACTGACTGGTGCTCTGTTCCAGAGGCCGCCCCTCATCTCGGCGGTCAAGAGACAGCTGAGAGTCAGGACCATCTACAAGAGCAACCTCATAGAGTACGATCCTCAGAGACATCTAGGTGAGTTCGTGAATTGAATTCACCCATTAAGGACTGACCCCGAAAATACTCTGCTAAGGTCTATGGAGAGGACAAGTTGCCAGTGTTCAGGCTAAAACCCTGTTCACCTAGAACTTGCTCACGCTAGTAGTCTGTATACAAATTAAGTATCATTACTCATTTTCAGACTTGTGGCTTGTAGCTTGCTGGCATCCTTGAGAATGCATGTTGTAGCAAAATCAAATGCTGTACGTTAATCTGGGTCTACTGATCCATGTGGGGGGGGGGGGGGGGGGTGGACAGACCGCAGAAATCAGAAAATAAGTTTCTGAAATATTTATAAGTGATTGATTGTATTGCTTTATGATAAATTAATTGTTATTATATTGTTATTATAGATAAAGATGTTATGTTATGAATGATTTTGCAGGTATATTCTGGGTGAGTTGTGAGGCAGGCACATATATTAGGACACGGTGTGTTTAGCTGGGTCTACTATCAGGAGGCCAGATGGATGAAATCGGAAAATGTATTTCTGAAATATTTAACAAAAAGAGTTAAATTGTATTGTTTTATGACGTTAAAGATGCTTTCTTGTGTTTTGTTTGCAGGTATATTCTGGGTGAGTTGTGAGGCAGGTACATACATCAGGACGCTGTGTGTTCATCTGGGTCTACTGCTAGGGGTCGGAGGTCAGATGGCTGAGCTGAGGAGAGTACGGTCTGGCATCCAGTCAGAAAAGGTTGGTTTTCTCTGAATTCTCTCAGAATATTTTGTTAGACTATCATTTGAATCTATTTTCAATGTCTTGAATTTGCCTTTCATGTTGTTGTTCTAAGCCTTCCCTTGTCATGCCAAATTAATAATAATAATAATATGAACATTTATATAGCGCAGCTACTATAAATATATACTCTACTGCGCTTAAATAATTATTTAAATTATTATTACCCATGGTCATCATGGTCCTCATTGTCCTACCTACCTTACTTACTCCTTACTGTAGTTGCATAGGACAGTGTTTCCCTTCGCTCTCCTACGAGATATCCTATTCCACTCGGGTCTGTCCTGGGCTTGGAGCTCTGCCTCTTGCAAAGGTAGTCCCACGTCGCTCTGGACTTGGTCTCTCCATCTCGTAGGAGGGCGTCCTGTGGGTCTACATACAATGTTGGTATGCTTGGTATGGTAGGCGGTGATGTGGCATGCGGACAACATGTCCAAACCAAAATTGTCAAATGGTTATTTTGTCTAATTTTGGAAATATGTATTGTCTGTGAAATAAAAACAGAAGACAAACAAAAATAAATTCATTCATAAGTTTTATTTTCAATCCTTTTTTTTTGGAGGGTCTGGTAACCATACATGATGTACTGGAAGCCCAGTGGAGGCATGATATTAGGCTTTTTTCTCAACCGGCGACGCGGCCATCTACAACGCTAATCTTAGTGGGGGGTCGCACTCAGAGCGAAAATTTCCGCATATTATCGTCCAAACCTACGACGGTAGTTAGCCGAAATAGCGTCCTGTGTACAGCGACTACGGAGCGGTGTAGATCAGTGGTGGTAAGCCCTTACTTCAATGGGTCAGCCAGAGGTCAGTAGGGTCAGCCAATCAGCGCGCTTGGTCACTCAAGCAAGGAGACGTTCCACGTATTCTTCACTGCGAAACTGCAAATAGATCGCGACGGTAGCCAGAGTATGGAGACTGTCACAGCTGATTTAAATCCCCCGTAGTCGCACTCCCGTCGCCGTGCAAAAAGACGCTAATCACAACGATGAGACGTACCTTAGGAGAGTCATCAAGCCCATGGAAGCACTGCTCACGTAGATGGTAGAAATTGTACCAGAAACTTGGCCAAGAATGAAAAGTATTTAAACAAATCGGATTTGGTTTATTTTGTATCCTTTTCCAGGAGGGCCTAGTGACGATGCATGATGTACTGGATGCCCAGTGGGTGCATGATAACCACAAGAAGTCGTCCTAACAAGGTTCATCAAATCTTTAGAAGGCAATCCTCAACTTGTTGGTAGGAATAGGTCCCAGAGACCGTTCTGTGAATTTGAAACAACAGAACAAATAGAAACAAGGTCTTTCATTTGATTTTTCTACATTTTTTTTTCCAGGAGGGCCTCGTGACGATGCATGATGTAATGGATGCCCAGTGGGTGCATGATAACCACAAGGATGAGACGTACCTTAGGAGAGTCATCAAGCCCATGGAAGCACTCCTTACTGGTCACAAGAGGATAGTCATCAAGGACAGCTCGGTAAGTACAATTCACCCTGTCAACCAGTGCTCGAAATTAGCACAGGCCAACTGGCCCAGGGCCACTAAAAATTTGCTTTGGGCCACCAAATTTCATTGATCCTAAATTTCACTGGCCCGAATGGGCAACCAAATATAACATAATTTTTTAAGTTTTTCTTTGTTTGGGGCAACCAGATTCAGGTTTCAGGCCACTAGAACTAAACAGATTGTTGTTTTTACTTGCCCGACTGAGCCACAAGTCAGAAAAGTTAATTTCTAGCATTGCTGTCAGCTTAGCTTTCCCGGCTCATGAAGCGAAGGGATGCTACACCGCGGGTTGTCATTTTGAACTAGACTATTTTGTGCTCAGTGCATAGCACTGATCCAGTCAGTATTACATGCAGTGCATAGCACTGATCCAGTCAGTATTACATGCAGTTCACAGGGCGTTTGCAAGATGGCACCGCACATTTGATGTACAAATTTGGACAACCTGTATGCTTCTCATTCAGGTGGCCAAATGATAGACTCCACCAAAGAATTGTGATTGTAGACCCTTCTCCCTTGGTGGCCAATACAGAGTGTTTAGAGGCCAACTCAAAGTGGTCTGTTTTGCTAAGGGCGAGCCCTGCGGTGAATAGTGACCTCCTTAGAGAAACAAGTGGCCACTGTAGACAGGTTACCTCTATAGACAGGTTCCATGGCATTGATTTACATTGCAGGGGGCTTACATAAGCAGTTGGGCTATTTCAAGCATCTTACAAATTTCTCTGGCATCCTTTACTGGTTGAATGCAGTCTGGTACGGTGCTAGGGTGGTACTGTGCTTTGCTTTGTAATAAGTACTAATATTATGAAGGGGAATAAATTGGTAGCAAATGTTAAACAATCATTTCATCAGGAAATTAGTAAATTGTGTGCTTTTATTTTGAAAATTCTCTAGGTGAATGCAGTCTGCTATGGTGCTAAGGTCATGCTGCCAGGAGTGCTGCGATTCGAGGATGGGATTGAGATGAACAGCGAGGTGGTTCTCATGACAACCAAGGGAGAAGCCATCGCCCTGGGCATTGCTCTCATGACAACCTCTACCATGGCAACCTGTGACCACGGACTGGTCTGCAAGCTCAAGCGGGTCATTATGGAGAGGGACGTTTATCCAAGGAAGTGGGGGCTGGGGCCTAAGGTAAGGATAAGGGTAGTGGCCTAAGGTGGTCGGACTAATTGGGAGAGGGGCACACCTTACATGTTAACCCTAAAAAGACTGGGCTATTTTGAACCTTTAAAAAACTGAGGGGGGGGGGGGGGGAGGGGGGCTAAAAGGGCCCCCCCTAAGATCTCGGCAACCAAAACTCTGATCGACTCCAAATTTGGTATGGTGATAGATGTCCATGAGCTCTACAATATTGCATCGTTAAAGTATTCTTTTTAATTAGAATATGCTAATTAGAGCTAATTAATTATGCAAAAATGGTCTTTTTTTTGGTCTTTTTTTTGTCTTTATATATGGTGATTCTTATGAAACAAAACTGTGTTCCTGGTACAATATACATGCTAAGATTATATAAATGTACATAATCTCTGATAAAACAACAGGATAATCGTGAAAATTGATTTAGTTTTACTGTTGTTTATGTTTTTCTTTGTTTTTATTTTTTTCTTTGTTTTACTTTGTTTTATTCTTTATATATTGTATTGTTTTATGCAAATGAGAATGTATTAAGTTTTATTCACCATGCCAAATGGGAATACTAACAGTACATGTGAAAAGATGGGTATAAAACTGCAGCATAAAAGGTGCATCTAAAAACTCTGTATGTTATATATGGAAGAATTAAAACAAAATTGAATTTTCAGTGACACGCGATCACAAAATGTTACATAACACCCGGATTGTTGACCCGGTGTGCACAAAATTGGTATCAAAAGATGCGCAAGACTCTAAGGATAATGTCATGAAGTGGCACCGTAGAATATATAGGCATTGCAAAGTAATCGCGAAAATAGAGGAGGGGGGGGGGAGCTAAATCAGCCCCCCCCCCCCCCCCCCCCCCAGTCTTTTTAGGGTTTAGTTTTTCACACATTTGAATCATTCACACTTATATCTGTAAGACATGTTTAGTCCTGCTTACATGAAACAAACCAAAATAAACTAACTTTTTGTTACTGCCTTCAGATGCAAACATAAAGATGAATCTTTTATGTTTTGGAATTATTTGTCTCACAGGCCAGATTGAAGAAGATCTTGATCAAGCAAGGCAAGCTAGACATCCATGGCAAACCCAATGCTGACACTCCTAAAGAAACCTTGCTCATATGTCACAACAGAGCATCGGATCAACAGAACATATCACTTTACAGGGTGTGTTCTTACTCCTGCTTTCACTGCCTTCATATGCAAACATAAAGATAAATCTTTGATATATTTTAATCTCTCTGTTCACAGGCCAGTATGAAGAAGATGTTGATTAAGCAGGGCAAGCTGGACAAACACGGCAAAGCCAATGCTGAAACTCCTAAAGAATGGACCTCGGGATACCAGGACTACACGTAAGTTATAATGAAGAGTGAACATGTTGGACACTAGGCTGTATGGGAGAACAGTGCAAAAGCACTGAAAAGGCTCCCCTGCTTATGTTAAAAACGTAGAATAAGAAATAACATCTTATTCTATGTTGATATAACAAATTATAAAAATGATAATTAGGTTTGTGTACGCAGGTCGTCTCTTTAGTGCTTTTTCGGTCATCATTTCTGAATTTTCGGACACACGCCCATGATCAAACTAGTACTTGGCTTGCACTCTCTCTACTCCCTGAGGTGCATTCCATCCAGTCCTACTTTAGAAGTGCGCACATGCTTGATACACACCCTCAATTTCTACTGAGTACCCATTTATACACCTGGATGGAGAGCAGCAATGTGGATTATGTACCTTGCTGAAGAGCAAAAAACACCAGGGCCTCGTAACAAAGATTCACGATTAATCGTACGATTGGTCAGTCGATCGTACGGTTGGTCAGTTGATCATACGGTTGGTCAGTTGGATTGTACGATTGATTGTACGGTCAATTAATCAATCAATTGATCTTACGATTAATCATGAATCTTTATGTTACAGGGCCCTGGTGTGGGATTCTTACCATGGACCCTCATATTGAAAGTCGAGGCATTGAGCCACTACACCACAAGTTTAAGGGATCTAGTAATTTTGTTGACATGTGCAAAAAAGCGATGAGTGGTTGATACAATGAATATTGTTTTTATCTGATATGTCCACTGGGTGTTGTGTGAAAATTTCAAGTTTTATATGGCCGAGTAATGAGCAAAAAGCAAAGTGACATTCACTAACTCATTGCACTTACTTTGTACACGGTTCTGACGATCCATTGGATAATTTGACATCTGAACATTTCATCTGAACACTTCAATCGTAAATATCTTTTTAACGAAAGGGACATTTGAAAAACCAAAACCTGTCCCATGCTTTTTTGTTAATAAGAATACAACAAGGTATGAGGGAACCGCTAAAATTTCAATTGGATTTTGAGGATTTGGACAATCTTACTTAGTCCCTTTAATAGTTCCAAATATGGTTTATATAACTTATTCTAGTTACCGTAATAAAGAGAACACAAGACAATTGTGCAGGTTTGTACCTAGGTGTTCAGGGGTACTAATGATAATTATATGCCACAAGTATCTGCAGACAGATGTGTGCGTGGTGTAAATATTGAATTATTATTATTACTATTATTATTAACGTTTTATTCCTTGTTTGCACAGTTTGATCAAGAAGGAGGAAGTTGCAGAAGCAGAGACACCTGTCAAGAAGCGGAAGCGGGATTCCAGCGAGTCCAGCAGTGATGCAGTCCCAGCCACCCCCGTTACCCCGGCAACACCATCAGCTGACGGTGATGCCTCGACGGACAAGAAGAAGAAGAAGAAGAAGAAGGAGAAGAAGATCAAGGAGGAGGAGGAGGAAGAAGAGATGTCTGTGGAGACGGTAGAGGTGCGAATCTTTAGTGATGCATTTTTAAAGGGATAGTTGAGTTCTGGTAAAGAGAGTACAGTTTTGGTCAAACTGAATGTTAGTAACCAAAACATGCACCATTACATACAAACTAACAGTTATAACTCCATCATGCTCGAAAGGAATAACAAAAATACAAATGACTAAGTAAAATGCCTGTTATCATTCAAAAAGAGCCGTTAAAACTCAAGAGGGCACTCTCTTGAAAACTCATTGGTTTCATCCATTTTAAATCAAATGTCGTGCATGCGATGTTTTGTTGAAATAGTGATTCGTTATAATTAACAACTATTTTAAAACTATTTTAAAACCTCTTTTGTAAATTTTTGGAAAGAGGAAGCATTTAAAAAAAATTAATAACGGCTGGTTCAAAATTCTCTAATAATTGTTGGTCCCCACATTTATTATTTCTGAACCGTTTTTGATCAAATAAAGTTTATTCTGTCATTAAAATATTATGCTCTTTCAAATTTGACACTCAGATTTTCATTATCTCAAAAACAAATTATTTTGTGTAGCGCCCTCTATACCAAAACTCGACTATCCCTTAAGTTTGTCAAATGTAACCAAAATCATTTGCAACTTTCACACAAGTTTCTCTTTTACCTTGTTTTTTTTTGTTTTGCTCATGGTAACGGAAGAATGAGATGGGTGTCTCTATACTGCCGTAATCTGACAAAAGGAAGCAACTGACAATTGGTAGTTTTCTTGTAAATGAGGATTTTTATGATGATATTTCCGAGTTACTTCCTTTTGACCTATTAATTTATCATAAATGGATTGTCAGGTGACTTTAATTTGTTCACCAAGGTGTAGAGCATATCTCAATTACCCCAAAACAAGTAAAAAGACTATCCATAAATTTGTCAGTTGCTTCCTTTTGTGAGATTACGGCAGTATAATATCAGAGCTGCCAAGTCTCCCTGATTACTCAAAAGACTTCCTGAAAATAGACCAAGATTACTGCATCTGATAGCCAATCTTCCTGATTATCGACAAATTATTGCCATTAGATTGTATGCATTTAATAGATATCTCCTTGATTTCTGATGAATTTCCCTAAATCTTACTGACTGTTGAATTTCGATGTTGGTAGCTCTGGTATAATAATCATAATAATTATAGAGATGGTGGCTACTTATATAGTGCACGTATCCAGGCAGGTATCTTGTGAGGATTATTGAACATAATCTGTACTGATCAATTAACCAGAAATACTCGGGTTAGGGTGTGGAGACAGATATACTGTAGAACCTAACCTAACCCTAACCCTAGCCCCTCCTTACTTTCACACTTATCTTGTACCTTTTAGCTTGGCGGGAGTTGTTGGTAGCGGGAGTTGTTGGTAGTGTGAGAATGAAATGGGTTTTGATTTTTCAAATGTCCCCATAATTGTTTTATAGTTATGCAAACTATCGGGATAAAGTCAGACATTGATTTTCTTTGTTTTCGCTTGGCAACTTTTATTCTTTTTCTATGAAATTCTCACTTATCATTCTCAAGAATATTGCAATGAAACTGGTATATGATTGAAGTCTCAAACAATACTTTGGGGAGATTATATAAAGTTAATGGATCACTTTGATAATCTTGTTGGTACAATTGTTCTTTCACCAGACTCCCAAATCTGAGAAGAAAAAGAAGAAGAAAAAGAAGCTGGCTGAGGAGGCAGAGGCAGCTGAGCTGGAGGAATCGGTAGTCGAGGTGAGTCCAAGATAGATAGATGGTAGATAGATAGATAGATAGATAGATAATGGTATTTTATTGCTTCATGAATGGCAGTTTCGCAACTGAATTGCACATGAATTACACACAAAATATATACATTGTAAAAATCACAGAAGTTCATTTAGTTAAAAATAATCTGTCATGTTACTATTGCCTAAATACCATAAACAATGAAGAAAATAAAAAACAGTTAATGAACATAATTTTAAAAAGAAATTGTATAAACATAATTATATACTTCTAAGACTTGACACAAGTTTGTTCTGCTTTATTGCAATTATTTACAGGATAAAATGTTTGTTGGTTCCTTACAGAAAAAAGTATTGTTTTGTTTTCTTTCTTTTTTTGTCCACCAAATATTTGAAAGTTTGAAATTTTGGTGGCCCGAAGGGTCATTTGAAAAAAAGTAACTGTGGAGCACTGTAATAGTGATCGTCCTTGAACTGTGTTCATGGTTCTAACCCATTGCCGCAAGATGACTGAATTAATTTTCTTAGAAGCTGAGCCGTTATATTATGGATTTGATAACTCAACATCTTTATTGTTCGTTCTATCTCCTACTTTCTCCCTTCACAGACTCCCGTATCAGAAAAGAAGAAAAAGAAGAAGAAGAAGAAAGAGAAGGAAGAAGACAGTAGCTGAGGCAACATTCAAAGTACTTGACTCGTAAAGTAATAAATTGGACAAATAATACGATCATGAGTTGAGGATGAAAAGTGCGCTAAATCACCTTTTGCGCTTCGGAGATAAACAACATGTCTAACATTTTTAAGGCATGTACAAACTCATGTTAGCCCTCTGGTATTTTCTATAAATATTCCTCAAATTAGATACAAATGTTATCCAAAAATGTAGCGTCACAGAGAGCTTGGGAAGGCTTTTGACCTCCTAGATGGTTAAGCAAACATTTACTTAATGCCCTTCTCACTCTCACCCGACTATATTGCCCTTACACTAGATGTAGGATATTCATGCTTTGTTTGTATATTGCCCTTGCACTAGATGTAGGATATTCATGCTTTGTTTGTCACCACATTCATATCTGAGAAAACAATACCTATAACTCTGGTCAATAATTCATATTTTTCTCAAACTATTTAGGGGATATTCATGGTTATTTTCGCCTTCCTCGGATCAGAAAAAATAATTGTAAATGCAGCTGAACAGAGGGTTATTCATACGTATTATGATCAAGTGAAAACCTTGTGACATGGACATAAATCCATTCATGTTGTCCGTACAGTCCTCATGGTAAGGGTTATCCTTGCTTTTCTTGTCTAGTTCATATCTGAACAAAAATGACTACTAAAGTGGAACCTCAGTCTAAATAGCTCTGATACAACAATACTGCTGGTACAAGCTCCTTATAGTTTGTATACCTGGATATTGTGAGATACATTCAAATCTGTCTTAGTGGCCACCTGTCTATAGAAGCTAACCTGCCTATAGTGGCCACCACAAGTGATCCCTGCAGAGAAAACAATGTACTGGAACCTGCCTATAGAGGTCACTTGACTAGAGTGGTCACATCTTGTTTTCCCTGGATGGTCATGATGCACAGGTTTGACTGTACCTGATATAACAAGGTTTTCCCTGGATGGTCATGATGCACAGGTTTGACTGTACCTGATATAACAAGGTTTTCCCTGGATGGTCATGATGCACAGGTTTGACTGTACCTGATATAACAAGGTTTTCCCTGGATGGTCATGATGCACAGGTTTGACTGTACCTGATATAACAAGGCAATTAACATGTTCCTCAGCTCCTTGGTGTAATGAGGTTCCACTGCAGTAGCAATGGCCACCTTTCTTCATTGTAGATTTGTGTTGTCTATTTGTATGATTCATATTGTCAATGATCAAGTGAATATATTTTGATTATAAGGGATTGAAATGGACACAAATATATGATGTCCTTATACATTATCAGGGATTTTCATGGCTTCAAATTTATGGGGCTCTTATTGTTAATAGGGGCTAGATCTTTGAAGTTCCTTTGTTCTTGTCACTGTTCTGCATCTTTATAACAGACATAGGGCACATAGGAGTTATCTTACACTGATTGTAAAACAAGACTTCAGTTCAATCATTTTCCTTTTTTGTGACTGCTAATCCTATGTTTTGATGCAAAATACTGCTTATCCACTATAATAACGCCTGTGTGAGTCAATATAGGGCTTAAATTGTTTATCCTTTGTATTGTGCAACATGTACCTGCTATGTATTCACTACAGTTTGTACAGTTATCAGGGCAGAAAATTTGTGCAGTATAGCTTCATAGTTATATCTGCGTTCCTCAGATTAAATACGGGAAAATAAAACTAAAGAGATGCAAAAGGGGACCCTAGAATGTCTCTGCAAAAGGAAATTGTAATCAGAATTGTAAATGAGATGGCCATCGCAGCAATCGCACGATGGAAGGATTTAATTTAGAAACTTTAGTCTTGATCTGAGGAGACACGAACGACATGCATGAATGAACGATGATGTGTCCTGTACAGAATGGTTACGTAGCTTGCCTTTCTAGTGGAGCACCTGTCATCAGGGCTGGTATTCAATTCCATACGCAAGTCAAAAGTTAGCTTATGTAAGTAATTGAAATTTGATTAATTCATCAACTGAAAATCTTGCAAAAATGTTGATGTCATAATTTATGTCTTCAAATATTACATTCAGATTTTGTTTTACTGAGGTAAAAGTCAAAAAGTTGAGTTCTCAGCCTAGAAAATGCTAAGTAAGTTTTTACTTAATCTAGTATTGAATTGAATACCAGTCCATATTTGCAACAATTTGTCCCCCTGTACATAATGAAAATAATAATGCCGTAAGTGCCAAAAATGTCTGAAGCTGGTACAGTATAAATAGTTAGGTGTATTAACAAATCCTAATCATGTTTTAATGTTATATGTGGAAACATTGTGTCTGTCCATCAAACAATGGCATGTCAGATTCCAACCTTATCCTGCTAACCAGGATGAACATGTTCCTTTTATACTGGTGTGTCAACAAGTTTCTTCTTAGGGAATTATACATGTATTTCTTATAAAATATAGGCATTCGGTTACTGAAAGAGAGCAACCTTACTTGGTATATTCCCATTTTTCAAGGAAGACTCATGAACGCCTCAAATGTGAGTCTGGACCAAACAGTTATTGGTGGTGGTAAATTTATATTGGTTTTCATAGGAAGAAATACTGTACAGTATCCTCGGCTCTTCAGCTATTCAAAGTTATCTTCATAAGGAAAGTAACAATTCTTGCAGCAGCTTTTTTATTCTTGCAGCAGCTTTTTTATTCAATCATTTTTTAAATGATTTTTGTTTCAGGATTAATCATGATGTCTTGCTGTTGCAATTCAGAAGTCAATGTAATGTTTAAAAGTCTAAATTTTACCAAGTCTTATTTGATTGATGTAAATACATGTATTGTACTTATGAATAACACGTAACTTTTGAGATAAAACAAAGGAAAAATAATTGCATATTTGTGTGAAACTTGTAGTACTTTTGTCAGTTTGTATTAACGCTGTAACCGATCATCGGATCGGCATGCCGATCACGATCCGATCATACATGATCGGACCGTTTTTGCCGATTTCCGATCATGCAACAAAAAATCGGAAGATCGATCGGCAAAAAAAAAAAAAAATCCGTTTTTTTTTCTTTGGAAAATGATCCCAAAAAACATATTTTGGGAATATAAATGAATACCAAAGCAACATATATCCATATGAATAAGCCCAAGGTAATCTTGTATGGGTATGCTTTCCTTTAAAACTGATTACCTCTCCTTTTACAAAATTACTCGCGCCGATTCTGAGCTTAGTCCCATGTGATTCTGAAAGGTTACGCCAAATTAATCACATGGGACTAAGCTCAGAATCGGCGTGAGTAATTTTGTAAAAGAAGAGGTAATCGGTTTGAAATGAAAGCATACCCGTACAAGATTACCTTGGGCTTATTAATATGGATATATGTTGCTTTGGTATTCATTTATATTCCCAAAATGTGTTTTTTGGGGATCATTTTCCAAAGGAAAAAAAAAACGATTTTTGTTTGTTTGTTTTTTGTTTTTGTTTTGTTTTTGTTTTTTTAGCCGATCATATCCGATCCGATCTGTGATCCGATTTTGATGATCAATAAAATTTTGCCGATCCGATCAATCGATCCGATCATCAAGGTCAGTTACAGCACTAGTTTGTATCATGTCTTTTCCAAAGTTGTTCATGAATGTTGCACTGGCTTAGATCTGCGGAAAGTTCTTTTGTTCATAGAGATGTATTAATAGCAGTGTTGGGTCCAAGACCAGAGGGTCCGAGATCAAGACCAAGATCCGCATCTCAAGATCGAGATCAGAACCTCTGAGATCAAGATCAGAAATGTCCGAGATCAAGAACAAGATCGAGATTACTGATGCCGATCTCGAGACTGGTCTCGAGATCAAGATCGATCTCGAGATACCCTGTGAACAAAAGATATCACTTGCAGATGTAGGCCAGTGTAATGATGTAAGGTTTAGGCAAAAACCCTACAAACATCCTCATATAAGTGGAGGTTAAAGGGGTAGTACAGTTTTGAGCTTTAGTAACCAAAAACCTGTGCAATAACATTACAAACTATAGTTATAACTCCACCATGCTCGAAAGGTATACAAAATTACAAACGACTAAATAAAAAGCCTGTTATTTAAAAAGAGCCATTAAAACACAAGAGGGTTCTCTTTAAAAAAAGCATTGGTTTCAACCATTTTTCATTAAAAAATATGCATGTGATGTTTTGTTGAAATAATGATTAATTAGAGAGACCATCAACAACTATTAAAAATACCCTTTTGACATTTGTTGAAATAGTGTAAGCATTTTTAAATTAAAAAAAAAATCATAGAATAATTCTGGGCTCCAGATTTATTCCGATCGGATATATTTATTGATATTTCAGCCGTTTCCAACCGATTTTGGTAAAAAAAAAGTCTATTCCAAATGTTACACTCGGTTTTTCATTATCTCACAAACAAATTATGTTGTGCAGCGCCCTCTATACCAAAACTGAACTACCCGTTTAAATGTATCCCAAGACGTAAGTGAGGTCTGGGGGTGTTTCCAAAAGAGTTGAAATAAATCGCAAAGTTTGGATTAATCGCAAGTCAGAAAATATGCCAAAATACGCAAATTTGATTGGCTCGAATGGACATATTTTCTGGATTGCGTTTGATTGCAACTTTGCGATTGGTTACAACTCTATATAAGCCCGGCGCAGACAGAGCCGACTCGACCCGTTCTGACTGGTTTTTAGTCAGGCTAGAGTCAGTTTCGCTTAGTCGGAGCCGATTCAACATGTTGAATCGGCCTCGAATGACCGCCGACTGGCTCTTGACTGGCAAAACTGGAGTCCTGAGGCAACGCATACTGAGTTAATCAGGTTGAAAACCAGTCGGATCGGGTCGAGTCGGCTCTGTCTGCGCCGGGCTTTATATGCACCCCTCATTCTGGTTCCCATTTGTACTGTATAATGTTTTTTTACCTCCAGTTTGCAGGATTGTTCAATGTTAGCAAGATTAATTGTTTGTGACTTGTTTATATTATGGATGCTTTTGTGTGCTTCTGCAGTGTGTGTAACGTGACTGCCTGTTTTTGTGTTTTCGTTTGTGTGCGTGTTTTTGTAAATTCGTGCATAATTGTAATTATACCAGATGAATTTGCTTCAAACAGTAGTTACAGAATACAGTTTTTCCTTTTCCCCCTTTTTTTGTCTCTTTTTTTCTTTCTTCTTACTAGTAGTTCTTTGTTTTTTTTAAATTCTTTTTTGACTTGCCCGATTTATGTTGTTATAGATAGTTATTTAGTCTTTTTTACATTGTATTATTATACTTGTTGTGTATTCACTTGTCGTTTTCCATGTATTGTTATGATTGTATGTTTTTATCTTGGCCTGGACCCAAAGGGCAATCCATCCCATGAGTGGGGAATAAATAAAAAAATTAAGTAAATACAAAAAAAGTTTGATTACTAACACAAACTATTTTGGATCTGCATATTTTGATAAAAGTAATGCAAAGAATATTTGAACATAGGGCAAGATATAACATTCTTCATATCTTCATAATACATGTATAGCAGACTGTCTAATTGGCGAATACGAGTGTGTATATGTTTTTTTAAATGTATATCATATATCACACATAATAATAATGAACAGAAAAAGCAAAATAAATGCAGGTCTATACTTCTGGTAATGGACACACTGGTCAAACATGTAACCAAACAATCTGTCTCCGCTCTTCCGACGGTTCTCCCCTGACCACCTCCACCAATATGCGATACGTGGAATTATATTTTATAAAAGTAAACCACATGTAGTGTCGTTTACTATAAATATGCAGTTGTGCTTAGTTTGTAGGGGTCTTTATCCCGTAAAGAATGTATATCCATTATGCTTCAGTTCAACTAGGGATTAAACGCGATCATTAAAAAGTCCTTTTCGATAATCCCTACTCGTAATGTTTGGAAGACACTTGACAATGACAAAAAAGTGAAGTCCACTGATAATGGCCCGGTCAGATATCAACGGAAATCGGAAACGTATGCCCAACGAATAGACAATTTGCGAAATTAAATTATCCGGTGATGAAAGTCGTCTCCATTGCTTCATGTACAAAACATAGAACAACTCACATCACCGGACAAGGAACGGACAAGAAACGTATAGAACGGATGGAAAATTTAGCTCTCAGTTTGACATCCGTTTGCGCAATCCGTTGATATGTGACCGGGCTATAATCCATTGAAGAGGGCTTTAACTCCGATTAATGGCTAAGGAACCTGGCCAACCAGGCGATGATGGTGGGTTTGTGGTTAATGGAGCGATCTCCGTGAAGTATGTGTGGAAATATTATTTCCAGTCTTTTTAAGAAGTTAGCAGATGGAGAGATCCTCGATAAAGACAAATAATTAAATGAACCTTTAATATGGACTTCTGGTGGTATCGTGTAACATTAATTAGTGCCCCGGTCCAAGTGCCCCCCCCCCCCCCCCTCCCCCGATTTGCAGCTACACCTACCAATTTTAGCGTAGCAGCAACACAACACCAAATGATAAACCCTTACAATTTGATAGGACGCCACCTTTTGTTTCTGCATTGTATACGGTATGACAAGAAAGAAGCGATTGATTCTGAAAGTCATAGAAATTATAATTAACATAAGTTGTAATATCCCCGAGACCTAAGAAAAGTGTTTTCCTCTAAAGATGATGATAGACTTTGGTTACTTGTACAAAACCAACGGCATATTGCCAGGTATAGACATGTCAACATGCGGATCCATGCCGAAAAGGTAGCTCGGAAATGAGAAACGTTGTCCAAAGTCACTACTGAAAGACTAAATAATAATTAAGTTGCGACTCTCTTTTGCCTTGTCAAATGCGTATTAGGGGATGGGGTGGGGTGGCAGGGGGGGGGGGGGGGGGGTGGGGAGGGAGGGAATAGGGGTGGTTTTGTAAACACTTATATTTGGGCATAGCAGCCTCAACATATTGGTCAAATTCACCTTGTATTTCGGTAACCCCAACTCGTAATCAAGCAAACCCACCTAAATAAAATATTTAAAAAAAAGGGAACGGCATACTTCATACATGATAATGGACAGGAAGACTGGATTAACTAGATGGGGAATCTTTGACTGAGAAAAACAATGCTGATATTGGTATCATTTATATCAGTGAAGGATTCCCCAACCCGTCAAACCATCCATTCCGGCCCAATATAATGGGAAGTATGCCGATCCGTTGTTTTTGTTTGATGTTGTTGTTGTTGTTGTTGTTGTTGTTGTTGTTGTTGTTGTTGTTGTTGTTTGTTTTTTTTGGGG
>JBAMJV010005806.1:0-15000 GCA_037951105.1 Echinarachnius parma
AGAGTTTGGAAATGATGACGCTGATTTTTTGTACATGTGGGACTAACAAAACAAATTTGCAGACGAGACATGTATTTATTGGTGAAGCCGCGGGAAACTAAGGGATCCCCGGATGCACTTAATATCCTCATCCTCTTTTCTCAGTCTCGGTCCCAGAGACTCCCAGGGTCTCCAACTGAGTTCCAACTAATATGCCCCGTGGACCCACACGTACTTTCAGCATTAGGGGAGAAACTACTTTTGATTTCAGTAGAGAGCTCATTTTTTTTAAACAACATTAAACACTCTTTTTACATGATGCTGATTTGTATCGAGTTCCAACCAAAAATCCTCAGAGACTCATCATTCCTGCGTGAGTCCTAATAGTTTTGGAAACTCCGTCTGACAAGGAATTCAAAGTTTTATGAAATATTTCAGGAGTTTCCAAATAAAAGCCCTTCATGAAACACATTAAATTCCCGCGTTTGGCTTAGATGTTTTCGGATGTACGTCTGACAGAGATGCTTTCGGATGTACGTTCAGAATTCGACAAATATAGGAGCTTAATGATGTTTCTAAATTTAAAGGGATCTAGTAACACTGTCCATATCCTCAAAATCCAATTGAATTATAGCGGTTACATCTTGTTGTATTCGTATTCGGTTTCGGTTTTTCTAATTTCCCTTTCGTTAAAAAGATATTTACAATTGAAGTGTTCAGATGGTAAACTATCCAGTGGATAGTCGTAACCTTGTATAAAGTCAGTGCAATGAGTTAGTGAATATCACTTTGTATTTTTGCTCGTTACTCGACCATTTAACGTCCATTTAACTTGAAATGTTCACACAATACCCAGTGGACATATCAGATAACAACAATATACATTGTATAAACCATTCGTCACCCTTTTTTCTCCACGTGTCAACAAAGTTACTATAGATCACTTTAATAAAGTTCGATCTAAATCTCCAAAGAACCATTTTTTTTTAACGGGTAAATACAATTAATGATATAACATAAAAGCTAACAAAAACAAATCGAGTGAGTAACCTGCCTCTGGCCCATTCCTCGGTCTAAAGCCTTTTGATCGTATAATTCATGCTAATGATTACTTTCAACTAACATACACATTTAGTTTTGTCCATTTCTATGTATATTCATGTATATGGTAAGTACGCATATATAGTGGAAACATTCGTGACAAGGTGACACTTTCCACAATTCCTATTATATTTGCACCAAATTTATAGATGATTTCCCTGCCTCTCAAAGCAACGTGTCAATGCAAGGTATGGTAAGTTCACACGGAGCGGAAACATAATCAAGACGACGTATGTACGCGAAGCCGATACTTGAGCGGCATGTATTGACGTTTCTGCATTACTCATACTAATCTTGATAATTATGGCTTATCTATTTTGGGCTCACTTCATATTGGCTTGTTGTGTAGATTTTTTTTTTTTTTGACTAAATAGAGCGAATTGCAACCACATCATACTACTACTACTACTACTACTACTACTACTACTACTACTACTACTACTACTACTACTACTACTACTACTACTACTACTACTACTACTACTACTACTACTACTACTACTACTACTACTACTACTACTACTACTACTACTACTACTACTACTACTACTACTACTACTACTACTACTACTACTACTACTACTACTACTACTACTACTACTACTACTACTACTACTACTACTACTACTACTACTACTACTACTACTACTACTGTCTATAATGCATACTTTATCATGTGTAATAAACATTCTACTTCTATTACGCAATCATATAACAACATCGATTAACTTTGTCGATTAAAAAAATTCTTAACAAATCACGTAAACAAAATATCAAATGCCAGCAGCATCTCTACTACTGACTATAAGTTATTATTTTTGCTCGAGGAAATCATTATGACACAGAATCACTGTGAACAACATGATAATTAAGATCTGCTTAAATGTTATATTATGTTATGGTATGTTATGTTATGAACATAACTAAATGTAATGTAATGTTATGCCGGAAGCAGTTTTGGATTGGGGGGGCAAAACCCTAAGGGGGCTCACGATTTATGTCTTTAGGGGCTCATTCCCAACCGCACTCACAGGCAGTGGCGTAGCAACGAGGGGGGGGGGGGGGTGGCAGATCTAGCTTTTTGCTAAGGGGGGGGGGGGGTTTGACCCAATGACGATGCGGAGCATCGTCCAGCCACAATTTTGTTTTTTGCTATTTTGAACCCCCCTTAGTGATTTTTTTACCTTTTTTCACTTTCGTCCACGAGCCGCGAATCGGCGAATTTTTTTGGCTATTTTGAATCCCCGTAAGTGATTTTTTTTTTTGCTATTTTGAACCCCAGTAAGTGATTTCTGGTCACTTTTGTTTTTACTTTCGTCCACGAGCCGTGAATTATTTTCGCTATTTTGAACCCCCGTGATTTTTTTTTCACTTTTTGTTTCACTTTTTTTCACTGATACATTTTCACTTGGCAGCCCAAGGGGGGGGGGGGTTAAACCCCCTAACCCCCCCCCCCCCCCCGTAGATCCGACACTGGAGGGAGGGGGGTGGGGGGGGGGGGGGGGGGGGGGGGGAGGGCACCCCCAATAATTTGGAAAAAACAATAAAAAACATAAGGGGACATTTTTTTGAAAAACAAAGAAATACATAAGGTGTGCCCCCCCCCCCCCCCCCCCCAATAATTTTGCGTAGACCACTGCTCAAAGGGTTGCCATCTTCGAGTCAGAGCTGACATTGCGAGGATAAAGCGACTAATTAGCACGAGGGAGCAAAGTAACTGAGCGGTGTCCCCCCCCCCCCCCCCCCCCCCCCCCCCCCCCCCCCATCCCATGGTAGGGAGCATTTGCATTTTGGGACTTGCAATCGGGTGCATAAAAACATGATCGAACAACATAGCGTACAGCCAAAAATGAGCCCCGAGAGAGCGAAGCGACCGAGGGCTGGGGCCGAGCTAGAGGGGGTGGGTTTGGGAGGGGGTATCCCCCTCCCACGGGAAAGATTTTGCATTTATATACTTGAAATGGTGCAATCTGGTGCATAAAACATAAACAATATGCCACATTTGTATGATCCAACATCATAGCTTACAGCCAAAAATGAGTCCCGAGGGAGCGAAGCGACCGAGGGCTGGGGCAGAGCCAGACGGGGAGGGTTTTGCATTTATTTACTTGAAATAGTGCAATTTGGTGCACGTCACACAAACAGCCAGAGCAATAACAGTCGACACATGAACTACGTGGACCGGTACAGAAAAACCCACCGCAGACGTACCATACCCAAGTTACACAACAAACTGAGATTATTTATTTGCGCGCGAAGCGCGCAGCGAAAACTTTAAATGGATGTATAACTTAGATTCTAAATGTTATAATTAACAAGTATTGGCTGATACATACCATGTTTTCTTTTCCTTTTTCTTTCTTTTCTTTTTTTTTTTTGAGGGGGGGGCTTTTTGGGGGGGCAAAAACGCGTTTTGCCCCCCCACTTTTTGGATTGGGGGGGCGGCCGCCCCCCCCCTGCCCCCCCCCACTTCCGGCGCCTATGACTACTACTACTACTACTACTACTACTACTACTACAACTACTACTACTGTCTATAATGCATACTTTATCATGTGTAATAAACATTCTACTTCTATTACGCAATCATATAACAACATCGATTAACTTTGTCGATTAAAAAAATTCTTAACAAATCACGTAAACAAAATATCAAATGTCAGCAGCATCTCTACTACTGACTATAAGTTATTATTTTTGCTCGAGGAAATCATTATGACACAGAATCACTGTGAACAACATGATAATTAAGATCTGCTTAAATGTTATATTATGTTATGGTATGTTATGTTATGAACATAACTAAATGTAATGTAATGTTATGTAATGATATGTTATGTTATGTTATGTTATGTAATGTTATGTTATGTTATGATATGTAATGTTATGTTATGTTATGATATGTTATGTTATGTTATGTTATGTTATGTTATGTTATGTTATGTTATGTTATGTTATGTTATGTTAATTGTTATGTTATGTTGTGTGATTTTATGTTATGTTATATTACGTTATGAAATGTTATATGTTATGTTTAATTTTGTTAGGTATATAAGGTTAGGTTATATAGGGTACATTATATTATATTATCAATATGAATCAGTGTACATATATATATATATATATATATATAATATCTTCATATCCGAAAATGAATTTGTTTGAAAACAATTATGATACATATTTAAAATTGTATTAATTAAAGCGGGGATGGGGTGAGATGGGATTTATATAAATTTTAGCTAAGGGACGTGAATATAATACAGTCTTTTCATAATTAATGAAAATCCCACTATCATGTCATGGTGAAAGAAGGGGGGGGGGGGGCATCGATATACTCATAGGAACACCCATAACACGTATGAAGTCATATAGCCAAGGGACATGTATACATTATTATCATAATTGATGCAAATGCCACCGTCATGTCAAAGTGAGAGAGGGGGAAAGGGGGGGGGGGGGGCATCGATATACACAATAGGAAAAACCCATAACACGTATGAAGTCATATAGCCAAGGGACGTGTATACATTATTATCATAATTGATGCAAATCCCACCGTCATGTCGAGCCATGGTCGATATAATCACGACACTTTCACTATACACGCGTGCCGTGTTGTGGAAGGATGTCATACATGATTGCATTATTTTTTTGCCGCCTATTCTATTTAGCTGCATGATTGTGATGGCCGCATTTTTGCGCTGCTGTAAATTAAATATGTATCCAAGCTGTTACGTATACAGTCAAACCTGTGTATAGTGGACATCTAAGGGAAACAAGAAATTCGCCACTGTAGACAGGTTACCCCTATAGTATACTATGGACAGGTTCATTATTTTTTCTTAGGCTATGTAGGAATGGTAGGGGATCACTGTTGGTGACCAATGATTAGCCAGGTTGGCTGTTATAAAAAGGTTGCCATAAGTACATGTTTAATTGTCTATTATTAAAGGGACTTAGTAACATTGTCCAGATCCTCAAAATCCAATTGGAATTCTAGCGGTTCCCTCATACCTTCTTGTATTCGTATTAACAATAAAAGCATGGGACAGGTTTCGGTTTTTCAAATTTCCCTTTCGTTAAAAAGATATTTACGATTGAAGTGTTCAGATTTTAAATTATCCACTGGACCACGAAAACTGTGTACAAAGTGAGTGCAATGAGTTAATGAATATCACTTTGCATTTTTGCTCATTACTCGGCCATATAACGTCCATTTAACTTGAAATGTTCACACAACACCCAGTGGACATATAGACGCAGTAAGGGGCAAATCGTTAATGAATTTTATTATAATAAATTGAATATATGAACATATTTTCGATCCCTTCAAATCATCAAGATCCGAGGATATAGTACATCATTCATATAATAACACACAGGGATGACATACACATTGTATAAGCCAGGATATAACCAAGAGTTATATTATATTGTATTTCTGTGTTATAAATAGACAACGTGGCCTTTACGACGGTGTGAGAGAGATAGAGAGAGTGTCAACGTATTGTGACTAGCATCACAACGAAAAGGAAATATATAATTCGCCAACGAGATTTATTCACCGACGTATATTTCGTAATCACTCGAGAAATCATTGACTATATATATGTTGAAAGGAGAAGGAAATATATACACAGAGCGATAAGTATAACGAATAAAATGAAGATGATTCAATAAGACGTTGTGGTTAACATCGCGGCGCTTTATCAGAGGTATATATCTACTTCTCACCTATAAACGCACGCTGGAAACATATATATGTTTCTCGGGGTTATTATATATGCGCTCTGTACGTACTATATGTTTCGCCGTAACACACACATACACACACGCTCTCATCTCCCATCTCTGTGCGTGTTATCAACGATCGTGCATATAGGGAAGAGTCGCGGATTGCTATAGCTGCTGACATTTCCGTACACAAGCGAACGAGCAGTGAGTGGTCTCTTTGCATTAGGAGCGGAGGACGTTTTCAGCAAAACCTTGGAACGGCATCACGCGCGGTTTAGCAGCATCTCGCAATATTTAACGTGGCGTTTTCCCGCCGCTATAGCCCGTATATCGTGTGTATACATACAATACATCATTACAATATCACTTTCATCTCAAAACATCGGAGCACAACAAATTGCGGGGGTGTTTTTTGCCGATTATTAAAGATTTAATCCCTGGTTTTGTTTGTCTGAAGCATACAATTCGTTCACAACATATATTTGTTGTAGATACCGTGGATGTGTAACAGTTGTTTGAACGGCGAGTGGATATATTTCTTCGGATGCTGGATTATTTTTGGAGCCAGCTTTGAAGGGCGTTCACATCAGGTGGAGATATATTGTGCGACTATAGTGCGCGTTATCCGTAGGAGGAATGTCATTGATGCTGTTGGTTTCTAGCTGGGGCATCTCATAGAGGACAGGAATCGAGGCGATAACAGCAAACAAGAGCTTCTCCTGGAATTATATATATTTTCGATTTGTGTGACCCTATGGATTATAGTGGTATATGTTGTCACAGCGAGTTTATTTAATATTTTGCATTTCAAGTTGTATAGAGTCGGAAGCCTATCTCTGCACATCGTAAACAGTTGTACTGGCAATAGCGGGCCGGACTAATCAGTATAGGGTTGGCTGCGTCTAAGGCTTATGGCAAGTGGTCAGCCTGGTTTCCATTGATGCCTAGTATCGAGGAATCTCCAACGATTGGACCATTCAGGAACATGAACGGACTACCGGAAGAGGGCGAGAGGAGCCCGACACACATGCAGCAGGGTGGTGGGGGTTCCCCTTGCAAACCCGCTAGACAACCTGACGGCGTAGGTCCAGAGACCTACGTCAAGCTGAGTCCCAGTGACCTCTCCGTCTCCTGCGAAGGTCTCACTGGGCCGCACAATGGACAGTCAGCGCTGTCGCAGAAGCAAATAGGAGGTGTTGGTGGTATCCAAAATGGCTGCGAGCTGGGAGCATCAGCGCCGATGGGGCACGTCCTCTTCTCGGCGCAAAGCTTCGACGAACTGTTCCTGGACAAGGCTTTCCTGCAAAGACTCTTCCTGTACCTGACGCCCGTGGAGCGGTGCGGGCTGGCACACGTTTGTAGAAGTTGGAAGGAGGTGTTATATCAGTCCATGTTCTGGAAGAGCGTCACGCCGATCCTCCATCGCAGAGACCTGTACGAGGAGCAGGAGGACGGCAGCAAGAACTTCACCTCGCTGTCGAGTTTCGAGCTGCGGGGCTTCGAGTCCGTCTGCCTCGTCAGCGTCTCCGACCTGGACATTTGCGAGTTCATTGACCACTGTCCGCGCACGAAAAAGACCCTTCGCGCCATCTCTCTCAAGCGATCTACGGTGACCGACGCGGGCCTCGAGGTCATGTTAGAACAACTCGGCGCTGTCACCTCTCTGGAGCTAAGCGGATGTAACGATTTCACGGAAGCGGGACTGTGGGCCAGCCTCCAGCCGAGGTTGACGTCTCTCAGCATCAGTGATTGCATCAACGTCGCGGACGAGAGCGTGGCGGCCATTGCGCAGCGTCTGCCTCAACTGCGCGAGCTCAACCTGCAGGCCTACCATGTCACGGACGCCGTCCTGGGTTGCCTGGTCGCGCAGCGGTGCGGCACGCTGACCACCCTCAGGCTCAAGTCCTGCTGGGAACTGACCAACCAGGCTGTGGTCAATCTCATCCACTGCCTGCCACAGCTGACCACCCTGTCGCTGTCCGGGTGCAGCAAGATCACCGATGAAGCCATTGAGCTGATCGCTGAGAACCTTGGTCAGCTCAGGAGTCTGGACCTGTCCTGGTGCCCACGCATCACGGACGCTGCTTTGGAATACATCGCATGTGACCTGCCCAAGCTGGAGGAACTCACACTCGACAGGTAGGAGTCTGGTTTATTTGCTTACTTTAACATTTAATTCTTGATCAGTAGCGTAGCCAAAATCAGTCGAATGGTGGCAAGGATCATACGGATGTGGGGGGGGGGGGGGGGCTCCGCCACCATCCTACAGTTCTACTCTGGTACTTGTCTTTGTTGACATTTGTTTCTATAATGACTTGTTTATCATGTTTGTTTTCATTTGTATTTAAGGTCCATTTAGTTACTATTGTTTTGTAATATTCTGGTTATTGTAAATTGTATTATCTCTTCAGGTAAGTTCCAAAAGCGACAGAGGTTTACATATGTTCTGTTACTGAAAATTTAGAGGTGAACATTGCTCGTGAGAAAATTCAGAAAAATATATTATCTAATAATTATGGTGCGATTTACAGTACTCTGAATTGGTCGCTTCGCATTCATAGTCATTAAAGAATGTATGTTTGTGTTGGTGTGTTTGTGGGTGTTTACATGTTGTGCTTACAGTCATGTTGTGCGTTTTTGTGTGTTTATGATTACTTGAAAACAGCAGGCGTACATGAATGACTACGTCTACCATATTGCCAAGAGCCCAAGACTATGCTAACGGATCAACCCCTGCGTCGAAGGTTGTTTTTGTTTTTTCTGCCCTGATGGAAACTCGGCTATGTGAATTTAATTATGTCATGCAAATTCAATTATGCCATGTAAATTGAATTATGTCATTGTCCTGAAAAAGCTGAATACAACTATGTAGTTCTGAATCTATAAGCTAGTCGTCACTCAAAATCGTTTCTAAATATACATACAGGAAAGCATGCAGAAGATTAACGTTGATTATCATGCTCCAAGCCGTTCTTGGGGTATCCGTAAGGCGATGGCTTGTAAATATATTAACTGCACTTGTAATAATAACACCACAACTTACATTACAACAATCTGATGTCATCGTCGTGACCACCAATATTTATATTAATTAGATTTTGTACTATTTTCGTACATGGTCATATTGACTAAATTTCCTATATAATATACAGAACTATCTTCAGGTTGTGTTATATGTTTCATATACATTATAGGATTACCTCATCAAGTATCAAGTATCAATTGATACCTCTGTACCAATATAGCCTATATATACTGGATACCATAAAGAGTACATTATACAATATAATGAAGCGGAATCAGCAATAGAAACCGATAGCTCTTACATAATGCATTGTTATACAGTGTATAAAATCCGATTTTATACATTGTATAACAATGCATTATGTCATATGTAAGAGTTACTCCAAGAAATGGAAGCGAAAAAACAATAATTTTGAGTGAGAGATTCTTACTAAACAGGAAAGCCTATTCCCGATAGGGAAATGGGGAATTGGATATATGATATTGATGACTCATAACAAATCTCTTTTAATTAATCGCCATGGAATCCAATATACCACACGCACATCAGCAAATTGAAAATTCTAATTCCAATTATCATAATTATTTTGTCTTATTAAAATTGCGGTTAAGAATGGAACCGAGACTAGTATGCATGGAGCGAGGACTAATAATTATCTACGTTTTTCGATGACTCATGCTGCGTTTATAACGAGCTAGCATTTAAAATAAATCAGTCCGTTAATTATACAATTAGTATAGGTCGCTATAATTAGAAACGTTTTTATCATATGAATACTTATCATATATTACTATGTATAATATGCAGGTGTACCAAAAATGTTTTCGGAATGTCAGTATAGCGAATTTAAGTGAGGCTATATACCGTGCATGGCAGTAGGGAATTAACCGTGTTTGAGTGTGACTCATGGCTTAGTCTATATCGGGCTCGCTAATAACCTTCCGATAGCATCCAAACTCTACTACAACACGCCAATTTCCGCTGGTAATGAATCGCTGTGAACTCGTTAACCCTCCCAATGCCGGGTATTCAGGTACTATACTTGAGTACTTACGTTATACTAAACGAGTGCGTGTGGTAACTCGGTAATAATCTTCAGTTTGTGAGACTGCGAACTATGATTATGTACATGTTAACCCTCTCAAAATCAGCACATAAGTTATGAAAACACTATAGTAATATTATGTTGACAGTGATAGCGTATATAACCTTCCAATAGCATCCATACTCTACTACAACACGCACATTTCCGCTGGTAATGAATCTCTGCGAGCTCGTTAAACCCTTCCAATGCCGGGTATTATACTTGTTATACCAAGCAACATAATATGCGTGTGGTAACTGGTAATAGTCTTCAGTTTGTGAGACTGAACTATATTATGAGCTATAATATGTACATTTTAACCCTCTCAAATCAGCGAAAACAATATAGTAATATGTTGACAGTGACAGTGTATATAATTCGTCGGTGACATTACGTACCGGCGAATCTTCAAATTTCGGTCGATTTTTCGATTTTGAGTTTTTGGCATATTTTTGATGTCTATACCCAACTCTATCACATATCTGAATTTCAGTCTTCAAAATTCACGATATCATTGATTTTCAGAAATTGATATTCGATAATAGAGACAAAATTGTGATAGAGTTGGGTATATAATTGACATCAAAAATATGCCAAAAACTCAAAATCGAAAAATCGACCGAAATTTGAAGATTCGCCGGTACGTAATGTCACCGATAATTGAATTATATTGCCGTATACTAGTAATGAATGGGAACTATATATATAGTTACCAGATGTAAACACAGTATGTGATACCTATATTCCCTTTGAATAACTGATAACTAATGAATGGGAACATATATATAGTTACCACTATCAGAGTAAACAGTATGTGGTAACTAATGTATGGGAAGTATATATATACACACTTCATCATCTCGAGCCCTATACTATTCACAATATTATAAGTGAGAACTTTCATAATTATTTCCCTAAATCCGTTTCTGCTTATCATGAATGCTTTATATGAACTCTATACACACATACATATCCATAGTACTATAGTATCGGATTATATATTACTTCCCATATCATGGTGATGAATGTAATAATGTGAACTAAATTATTTACAAACTTACACTCTCAGAACATTATAATAATATCTCTACTGTGATACTATAAACATGATGCATGATAGGTCAGTGGCACTTTAAAAAAATCTTATACATGTACATGATGACTATACACTTAATCAACTATATAAAGTGGAATAAACGTGATTTTCCATACATTGGTACTAGTTCCTATAATTAGATTTTATTTGGTACATAATACAAAGTATTTAACATGGTGAAGAATCATTAAGGCTGCTTGCGAATATACATATTTAATGCGTGTACAATATAATTCACTTTTATATAATTATCATTATTCTTGAAGAATTAAATCGTTCAAAACCAAATATAATTACTTGTGTAAGAATATAAATACTTTGTTTTAATTAGTGTACTTGTCTCTTTAAAAAAAGATTGATGTCATCATTAAAACTTTGTTGCACAGTACGTGTGAATTATGCAGATTTTAAAAGTCACCACAAACTGACAAATACATAATAATTATAACCGTAAACCACGTTCAAAACCGTTTTGAAAATTAGGCGGAAATTTCCATTTCCCATGATGCTTTGTGCCAAAACTTAGTCGCGGCACTTCCTGACCAAAGCCAGCGTGACGTCATCGAAAATTTAATTTATTTTCTCACAAAATGTAATTTGTACTTTTTTTTGTACTGATGATGAACCTAATTCTCGGGTTCGACTGAGTAAACTTTCACGTACGGCTTCAGATTTTAGGGTATAAACTATGATTATGCAGTCTGGTTTTCGGGGAAAAGCAAAAGTCGGTGACGAATTTGGCACACACTCAAAATAATTGAAGAGGTTGACGGGAATCCACGGACTGGAAAGGAAATTCGAACGGCATTTATGATGTGGTTGGGGGAGGAGAGCAAAGGGGACGACACCTCCCCCTTCAGCCCATCCCTACACACAATTGTTGTATACCCTCTCTACTTCACAATGATATAAAACATAAAGGAATACTTAATTGTATACTACAAAAACATTTGTTTACGTATGTTTGTCACCGTTTGCCACCCCCCCCCCCCCCCCCCCCCCATCTTGGGATACGCCCCCATATTTGTCCTATGTCTAGGTTGACTTTGGCTACATCCGTGTACCGCGAATAGGTCGGGAAAGTGCCAAACATGGTGTCTCGCCAAATCCGCAAAAGCCTTTACTCACACGCACATGATGCAATATGATTATACATTATGTAAACATGCAACTTTTAAAAAGGATACAGTAGTTAAGTTTTACTTGAGAGGGCGCTTAACATAATTTTTGTTTTAACTAAGTGTAATATTTGAAAAATGGGTAATGATTATAATGAACAAACATTGTTTTATCAAATTTGGTTCAGAAAAAGGATGAACTTTTATTATCATCACGTATTGCTAACAATTTATTTTCATCATAAACTACAGGTTGTAATGGTTAAATGCAGATACATTATCATTATTACTGATTGTAGCAATGATGCATTGATGAGAGATGTCCTATCTCTTTAAAATTGAAATAATGGTGCAGATGTTTTATAAGAACCTTTGCAAAGTAACGATCTGTTTTTTGATTTTTTTTGTGTTAGTTTTTGATAGTGGAAGCTAAACGTTTGAAGAGTATATAATTTCTTCCAAGTTGAAAGTTTGCACACAAAATGGACGCGAGTCAATTACAACTGGATCAACCAGAGTGCTAATTTCAGTCACTTTTCAGTCCCAAAATCACAAACGGGCTTTTAATAATGAAAATGTGATACCCTTTATAAAAAGCAATCAACCACTAAATAATAGTACCGTGTATTTTGAGAACGGTTTATGTCTATATTATGAAGAGCTTAGTTCCAAACAGCGCTAAATCCACTTTTCATTACAATTTAGTTTATGATATCAGTTCATTAATATGATACGTAGCTATTGTCATCTAAAAATCCAAATGTTAAGACAAACTTAACAATCAAAATCAACATAATTATGGAACGTTCCATTTCCATATTCCCATAGACATGTGTACTAGGTTGGACAAAGAAACCTGCTTTTCTGAACAAAGTTGATTTAGCTCCTTTTTCTTCATTTTAGAGACGTACCAAATACCAATCCACGTCTCAAAGATATGAACGAAGAATTTACCTCGAGTATACCAGCATTACCAAAGTTGACGCAAGTACGTGTATTTTGACGCATTCGTTCTATTTTAAGTGTTGCCACGGGTTCCTTATGGTATAAAGCGAATTAATAATAGTCTAACTCAATAATAAGCTACGTGTGTATGAGTTTGGATAATAAAGGATGTCCGATTTCTGAAAGTGGGGAATTCTGGAGCTAAAATGGGAATCTCTCCCCCTATCTCCTTTTAAAATAAACGAATTAACTGAAATAATACTCGCGATGGAAATAATTGTGAAATATGAGCATGTATTGTGAGTACCTACCTGTTCGTGATGAATGTGAAATTACGTACCCGAAATACCGCAGATACGGTATAGAAATCACTGAAACACAATTTTGTAAAAGGCAGATGAAATTTGATCGTACTATATATCTCCTCAAGGTTTGTCATTATGCTAAATGCAATGGCGGATCGTACGAGGTCACGTGATCAATACGCAGCATTGCAATGATGTACGCCAAACTTTTACTATGTACGATACTGTTCAAAGTACGGTGTAGCCGCAGTGGGAGATAGCACTCTTGAGTCCTCGCATTGAATGACGTCACGCCGGTATACGGTCGTGCAAAGTTCGTCATGCTTTAGTTCTCTGGAAAAAAAATGACCCTGCGGTTTACGTCACAACTCGCTCTATATAGATGCGTATCTCTTATCCATCTTTTCCTTGACGCCTTTTGGTAGATCTATAGTCTACATCACTTCAATTATTTTTTATTATTTTTTGTTTTTTGTTTATAGATCTTCATCCTTTCATCTTATCATTGACGGGTTTTTGGTTGTTGTTTCCTTTTTCTGATGCCAGATCGACGTCATATAATTTCTAATATTACAATTTTGCTATTATTTCCTTGATGTTTATTTTATCGTGATAGATCTTTATTTTTTCTTCTGTTTCATTGACTCCTTTTATTTTCGTATCTGCGAACTTTTTATCGTAGATTTACAGATTTCGTTTTTTCTATAAATCTTCATCCTTCCATCTTATCCTTGACGTTTTTCTCCGATGATAGATTATATCATTTATATCCTTTTCATTATTTCCTTGACGTTTGTTTTGTCGGGTATTAATAGATCTGTGTCTTTTCCCCCTTATGACGCCTTTTATTTTCTTATTATGCTTTAGATCTACATCTTGTTTTTCATCGAAATACGAACACTTTGTAGCATAACAGATTTAAATAATTTTGTCATCCTGTTTTGGGGTCGTTATGTAGATTTGTTTTTAGTTTTTTTTATCTTCATTGACGGTTTATCATGCTATATGCATATGTTGTTGTTATACATGCACATGTATATTATTTGCCTGACATATTGTTATCTTGTTCAAAATGTTAATACATTCTTTCACCACTTCCAAATTATTTACATGCATGCGTCATTGTAAGATTGACGGTGGTGCATGCACGCGGTTGTTACCATGGTAATGTCATTGCAAACATGGTGATTGTTCCTTAAAATACATCAATTAAGACAGAACGAAATTGTTTTGTTAAGAGAAAAAGAAAATGAAGTGTCGGCCAGTGCTAACTGCTAAGTTACTAACAAAATATATTGAGTGCATGGGTATATCAGTATAATGCGAGAGCTTAGTCAACTGCAGTATTCGTTAAGTTAGATTCAAGATAAGATAGATAATATGTTTGGTTTATATAATTCGCGGTATGCTCTTGAAAATATGATGTATTATCCGCTACGTAAATAATTTTGTTATACATCACGTGACTTGCTATATCAGCTGGAGGCTGCTTTCCAGCAAGGCCGTTCATTACAAAAATGAATACATCAAACAACATCAGAACATTATAAATAATGTCAAACATTATAACGAATTTGAAAAACGTTATCCACAAAATACTGAAAGTGAAA
>JBAMJV010005806.1:20000-66006 GCA_037951105.1 Echinarachnius parma
CCATCACCATCACCATCACCATCATCACCACCACCACCACCACCACCACCACCACCACCACCACCACCACCACCACCACCACCACCACCACCCACCCACCCACCCACCACCACCACCACCACCACCACCACCACCACCACCACCACCCCCACCACCACCACCACCACCACCCACCACCACCACCACCACCACCACCACCACCACCACCCCACCACCACCACCATCGTTTGCCATCACCACATTCAACATCATCACGACCATGATTACCTTCATCATCTATGACGTGTGTTGCGGCTATCCACCTCACACATGAGAGTAGTGTTACTCTCCAAGGTGTCACGCAACCTTTCAGAGAGATCTGGTGTGATGAATGACTGTAGTAGGATGGAATTAGACCAGCTGACAGATTTAGCACATCATCATCATTGTGTGCGTACAATCATATGTCCTCATTTAACCCAGATACAGCGTTGGTTATGGAACTTGTTCCAGGCTGGAGTTGGTCTCGCACGAGGGGTGTTTTGCGCTTTCACGACATGAAACATGATGTAACTTCAGATATTCTATATAGACTTAGTGGCATCGTGTGAGAGGTGTCAAACAATAAAACTGTTTCAAGGGCAGATACTCGGTTCCACTGTTTTGACAATGTTCAAAATGTTCCTTTAGTGCATTCAATCAAATATGATGCATGTTTTCATTTTTAATTCGAATCGTAGATGCTGACTGCAATACGAACTATATCGGCAATTACAAATCAGCGCATAATGATTAGTACACTTATTATACAGGTATTTACAGATATTTAATATAACGTGACATTATAGTTAGAGATAACTTTAATGTTTAAATAGAATTATTATACATTCGGAATTCAACACTAAAATTATATATATTTGTTTGTATAAACGTGTGTTCCTGACAAATATGTATTACAAACATGAAGAAGATATATGGAGCATGGATTTGAACATATCCGAAAATAAGAGCAAGGCTTTGACTGTAATGACAATGTGCATGTGATTACGGTATATCATATCGAATAAGACGAAATAACATTACTATTATGTCCTATGATGATACTAATACTAATAGATAAATGCATGTATACGTTAATTTAACGTGGTGTAACTTGGAGGGATGATTTAACAGCACAAAATGGCATTGCTTGGCAGAGAATAGCTCAAGATAGAACAAATTGGAAAATTGGTGAAGAGGCCTTCCTCCTGCAGTGGAGTGAAGTAGGCTGAATAAGAAGAACTTAAGACACAAGTAATATAGTGAACATCAGAGCAAATAGTGTTAAAAGTAAATGTGTACAGCACTTCAATTAACGTGCACGATCCAAGAGTTGTTTAGAATCATAAATTATGCATCATTCTCTACGTTGGCATGGTAACGGGTTTTTAGGGCACACTTCATGCAGTCCTCGGTCTCTATGCAATTGCGACTCTTATGTTTATCATACATGTATTGTAAATTATGTACTACAAATTGCTTTTAAGTCAGTTGTGAATGTAAATAAAACCCGGTGTTTGTTTTAGACTCTGTTGAAATCAATAAACACCAAATCTCTCTGTGTGATTATGATTATTTTGTTTACGTATATGCATCGTATGTGTTCACCATGTAACATCAGGGTTCTATATAGTATACAAACCCACTTGCCCGCTTGCCCAGGGCAAGTGAAAATCAGTTGTGGGCAAGTTCAATTTAAAGTGACATGCCTGACCAGGGCAAGTAATTTTGATCCAGGATATTATGACATTTTGGTTGCATTTTAATTTGATTATGTGAATAAAATGCAAAATGTAATCAAAAGCAACATATTTTGATGTTTTAAAAAAATGCAAATCTCTTATTCTCTACAATGATCTTCATGACAATGTCAAATTGAATACTCGTTTCCTTTATAATGTATCACATTCGGGCAAGTAACGTCTGTTTTTCGCGAAAGCTATTTTCTTACCAAATTATTCAGAAAATATTTTCGCAGTGCCCTATTGTAGATAAAAATAGAATAGCATACAGCCGATAGATCATCAGTTAGAAACCCCAACATGAAATGAGAATACATTTCGAGGATAAGGCATCATTCACTCAGTGTACGTGTGTTGCAGAGCAGACCACCGTTGCAAATTATACGTGCGTATGTATGAGGGCATTTGCTAAAATAGCGGTGTATAAACATGCACACGATATTACACGCACATACACAGACACAACTACGAACATTGGAACACACGCACTCGTGCATACACGAAAAAGCATTATATACACTAAAAAGCATGCGAACACACATACACACACGCACCCATATACACAAAAACTGAAACATACAAAATCGCGCACACACGAAAACAAACATACATACACATATTGATCAACGCAAAGACATATGTATACACACAAACATTGTTCCGCACATACACAACACACAAATACATACACATACATGTTAGTCACATACACACACTTGGCCATAATACACGTATACACACATACATGTATAGAAGACGCCACACATTCCCATTTTAAAAAAGCCTATTGCTCGAGGATGAATAACAGTTGGCAGATCGAGATGTGAGTAAGAGAGAGAGAAAGAAAGACGAGGAGAGAAGAGGAGAGAAAGATGGCATCCCATTATGTAGCGTCAAGTGTCTAGGGATGCGTTGCTATGGTTACGGGCCGAACCATTGACGTCACGAGCAGCTAAACGAGCACTGGTAATATTGACATTTAGGCGAGAGGTTAAATTGGGAGATGGGGTAGACACTCGATCGCGATGATTGTATTTCGTGTTTTCTTCCTTCCGAATTCCGTACCGTGAACTCTGGTTTTAACAGCAACTACAATCCATGATAATCTACAGTACCAGAAAAGTGAATTATATAAATAGATGTGGAGAGAATCTCTTGTCGGAAACTGATGTAGGCGAGAGGTTAAATCGGGAGATCGGGGTAGACACGCGATCGCGATGATTGTATGTCGGGTTTTCTTCCTTCCAAATTCCGTACCGTGAACTCTGGTTTTTAATTTTGTTATTATAGAAACTACAATCCATGATAATCTACCAGAAAAGTGAATAATAAATAGATGTGGAGAGAATCTATTGTCGGAATCTGATTTAGGCGATGCAAAATGATATGGTGACACGCGTATACATATTTTTATAAAGTCCCCATCGTATGTTGTTCGTAGGCTTCGTAGCGAACTTAGAACATACAGATGAATACAGGCTGTTATAATCTACAGTATGAGTGGAGAAGTCCAGTAATAATTAGATATTGAGAGAATCTGTTTCCCCCCCCCCCCCCCCGAAATTGGATTGAGGCGAGAGAAGATATAGGGTTGCACGCAGGGTAACACTCGTATCCTATTCATTACAGTTTAAGTTTCTCACATTTCACCTGTATGCAGCGAACTCGTTACCATGGATAAGTCCGGTAATAATTAGATATTGAGATAATTTGTGTTCTTCTGAAATTAGATTCAGGCGTCAGGTTATATTCGGGCCCTATTCGGGTGGAACGATACTATATATGTGTATTGAACTGTTTGTTTTGAAATTTAACGTATCAATCTACTATAAAAGCTAAAAAATATAAATAGTCTGGTATATAATATTAACAGAGCTATCGAGGCATAATGTTGTATAGTTTCAGATTGCTATGTATCCATGGAAGAAAAAGGGTTATTTCCACTGACCTCTACTAGTAGAGGTCAGTGGTTATTTCTTAAGTTCATTACATTTCATACCTAATGTCATACTGTAACGTGGCGAGGCTGGATTGAATTTTGTTCCTAGATTATAATAGACGTGTATAACCTTTGCAGAAATACAGTGTATGCCAGCGCTCATTTTCATGAATATAAATCAAGCGCCTATACAAAATTACAATCATCATCGCATATTGCGAGCTGCGAGCTAAACAAAAAAGGGAGACGCTAATGGGCTTGCCGTGTTTACTATGCTTTTTAATAGATGTTCATTGTGTACATAATGTAGTCGACATACTCGTGATAATGGTATACATGTATTATGTATTATCGTGGGAGACATTGATGTGTGACGTCATCGTGGGTTGACTCAATGAATTATGGGATTCGCGTGTTCGTGTGACTCGTTCACGATTGCGTTCACACTATCGTTCGAAAACGTCTTGTATGGTTGTTCAATTCAATTGAAATTTCAACTCAACATTTATTTTAATAGACCTAGCGACTCATAGCAGAGGTCCATAGAACACATTGTACATGAATAAATATATTACAAAAAGAACAAGATTCAAAGAACAGACAAGTCTAAGCTAGTATAATAAATACATGCCCTGTTCACGAACGAAAAACGTGGCGTTCACACTGTTGTTCGAAACGTTTTTATTGTTTATTTTACACGATTCGTTTTCAATTCAATTCCAAATTTATTTTAGACTCAGCTGCACATAGCACAGGGTCTTATATTAAACACATTTTACATGACTATATTGCAAAACAAAATTAAATAGTAGAACAGTCTATAAAGCTATACAAAAGCTATAAAACAAGTACATGAATGGTTTATTAACGACCAACAAATGTGGCGTCCACACTATCGTTTAAAACGTATTGTGTGGTTATGCAATTAACTGTATTCAGTTCAATTCAATGCATATTTCAGACTTAGCTGCGAATATCACAGGATGATAGAATATAATTGTACATGAATATATTGAAAATAAATTCAACTACAAACATGTAGGAGATGAATAGTAATGGATGAGGGGGAGGAGGATGACGAGAATGAGGAGGAGCAGGAGGAGGAGGAGGAGGAGGAGGAGGATGAGGAGGAGGAGGAGGAGGAGGAGGAGGGGGATGAGGAGGGGGTAGTGGTGGAAGAGGAGAAGGAAGAATAGGAGTAGGATAATTAAGGAACAGTCAGTGTGTGGACGTCGTACATGTATTCTGAATTACAAATAATTGATTAAAATGTTAACAAAAACTGTAATAAATTGTGAGTATTCGTATATATACATTATATACATTATATACAGTGGTCATAAACATTGTTTCACGATTGTTATTCATTTCCCGAAATACTCTATAATCTATTTTATAATTTGGCATTGCGGCCGGATAATAAAAAAAAAACTATTTTTAATTGTGAAGAATGCTGCGTAGCTGAAAGTGTCTTAATATAGTATGTCTGCTTTATCTGTTAACAAGCCGCTAATGTCCCGTTACCATGGTAACTGCCTGACGTTTGTAGCCAAGTGTTAGTAATGCAGTGGAAATAAGTGAGCATAATGTCATGCAAGTGGATGATGTAATAGTCTTACCTGCTTTATTGATACCTGAGGGGGTGTTTCGCAAAGATTCTAGTTAAACTTAAGTTGGACCAGAGAGGTGGGAAAGACTTTCCCACCTCTCTGGTTGGACCTAACATTTATGGAGAGCCGATAGTTTCTTTGTAAAATTGTTAAAACTGTTCTTTTGAAAGTTTTATAACGATGTTTGATAAAATGTTTGATAAAATCAGTTATATTAAGGAGCCTTCCAAATAATTGATATATTTTGTTGTTGATTGAAGTTTTAAATACTTATTTTTTTTGTTTTGCTTTTGAATATACGTTTGATTCCAATTAGGCTACAAATAGCTTCTATAATAGCTATAAGCTGTATTTATAACTAGTTCACGGTATATATAGGCCTATATCGGTACCTTACTCTTGTGAACATATATATAGAATTTTATTTTTAGTTGAAGTCACACAAATAATGAATCACTGGAGAGAAATTATTCGTTATATAAGGCTGTTTAGTTTCACCGCCTGCACTCTATATAAAAAAGAGAAACAAAATAACGAACGCGCTAAGTAGAGCGAGTGGCACAAACAACTCAAAATAGATTTTCCCTAGTAGTCGCGGGAAGCTATTGGCATAATTACAGCGGCAAAACAGAATAACAACTTCAAACTTATAACGTACATCCGTTAAAGGACATTGACTTACTGAATACGCTTCAACAAGTCAATATATCAAATACTCATGGGCCTAAGGATACGCAAACGAAAGGGAACAGTTAGTTTAGACTAAACTGTGATTAAGTAATTAACCCACTGTCTACATGGACCCGGCGGGCCCTGCTTTAGCTCTACATGGATGGCAGAACTTAGAAAGGGACAGATTAAAGGGTGGGCTGAGGTCAATTTTAAAGTAATAGGGTGCAAAGAGGGTGCATTTTGTACAAAATGGGTGATGTAGATGTTATTGTAAAAATAGAGAGCGCTTTACGGTGTAAAATTGAAAATAGAGAATAACAAAACGTGTGGTCAAAATTGTTTTTGATAACACTTCACACGCATTTTTAACAACAGTTTACATTTGTTCAGCAATGTAAAGTATATAACGACTATAAGTGAAATATAATAATTAAAGAAAAATAACCTGAGCCCGATAAGGGACTTGAACCCTTGACCCTCAGATTAAAAGTCTGATGCTCTACCGACTGAGCTAACCGGGCTTCGTCGAACATCACGCATTATACACATTTCATAATTAGTTTCTTGAGCGTTATGAAGTGATGTTTCAGTGAAAAATAGCATTAAAAAAGAAGAATTGGTCTGCGCCCAATAAGAGACTTGAACCCTTGACCCTCAGATTAAAAGTCTGATGCTATATTGACTGAGCTAACCGGGCTTCAACGAACATCACACACATAAAATGTCACAATTATCTTGAGCATGGTAAATTAACCATTCAGTAAAAAAAAATAAGGGGGAAAAAAGAATTGGTCTGCGCCCAATAAGGGACTTGAACCCTTGACCCTCAGATTAAAAGTCTGATGCTCTACCGACTGAGCTAACCGGGCTTCGACGAACATCACACACATAAAATGTCACAATTATCTTGAGCATGGTAAATTAACCATTCAGTAAAAAAATAAGGGGGAAAAAAGAATTGGTCTGCGCCCAATAAGGGACTTGAACCCTTGACCCTCAGATTAAAAGTCTGATGCTCTACCGACTGAGCTAACCGGGCTTCGACGAACATCACACACATAAAATGTCACAATTATCTTGAGCATGGTAAATTAACCATTCAGTAAAAAAATAAGGGGCAAAAAAAAATTGGTCTGCGCCCAATAAGGGACTTGAACCCTTGACCCTCAGATTAAAAGTCTGATGCTCTACCGACTGAGCTAACCGGGCTTCGACGAACATCACACACATAAAATGTCACAATTATCTTGAGCATGGTAAATTAACCATTCAGTAAAAAAATAAGGGGGAAAAATGAATTGGTCTGCGCCCAATAAGGGACTTGAACCCTTGACCCTCAGATTAAAAGTCTGATGCTCTACCGACTGAGCTAACCGGGCTTCGTCGAACAGCACGCATATACACATTTCATAATTAGTTTCTTGAGCATTGTGAAGTAATGTTTCAGTGAAAAATAGCATTAAAAAAGAAGAATTGGTCTGCGCCCAATAAGGGACTTGAACCCTTGACCCTCAGATTAAAAGTCTGATGCTCTATCGACTGAGCTAACCGGGCTTCGTCGAACATCACGAATATACACATTTCATAATTAGTTTCTTGAGCATTGTGAAGTAATGTTTCAGTGAAAAATAGCATTAAAAAAGAAGAATTGGTCTGCGCCCAATAAGGGACTTGAACCCTTGACCCTCAGTTTAAAAGTCTGATGCTCTACTGACTGAGCTAACAGGGCTTCGTCGAACATCACGCATATGTAAAATAGCATTAAAAAAGAAGAATTGGTCTGCGCCCAATAAGGGACTTGAACCCTTGACCCTCAGATTAAAAGTCTGATGCTCTACCGACTGAGCTAACCGGGCTTCGTCGAACATCACGCATATACACATTTCATAATTAGTTTCTTGAGCATTGTGAAGTAATGTTTCAGTGAAAAATAGCATTAAAAACGAAGAATTGGTCTGCGCCCAATAAGGGACTTGAACCCTTGACCCTCAGATTAAAAGTCTGATGCTCTACCGACTGAGCTAACCGGGCTTCGACGAACATCAAGCATGTACACATTTCATAATTAGTTTCTTGAGCATTGTGAAGTAATGTTTCAGTGAAAAATAGCATTAAAAACGAATAATTGGTCTGCGCCCAATAAGGGACTTGAACCCTTGACCCTCAGATTAAAAGTATGATGCTCTACTGACTGAGCTAACCGGGCTTTGATGATTTCCACACACATATGAATGTCACAAGTACATTGAGCATTGTGAAGTATAATGATTCAGTAAATAAATAAAAAGAAAAAAAATTGGTCTGCGCCCAATAAGGGACTTGAACCCTTGACCCTCAGATTAAAAGTCTGATGCTCTACCGACTGAGCTAACCGGGCTTCGACGAACACCACACACATAAAATGTCACAATTATCTTGAGCATGGTAAATTAACCATTCAGTAACAAAATAAGGGGGAAAAAAGAATTGGTCTGCGCCCAATAAGGGACTTGAACCCTTGACCCTCAGATTAAAAGTCTGATGCTCTACCGACTGAGCTAACCGGGCTTCGTCGAACAGCACGCATATACACATTTCATAATTAGTTTCTTGAGCATTGTGAAGTAATGTTTCAGTGAAAAATAGCATTAAAAAAGAAGAATTGGTCTGCGCCCAATAAGGGACTTGAACTCTTGACCCTGACCCTCAGATTAAAAGTCTGATGCTCTACCGACTGAGCTAACCGGGCTTCGTCGAACATCACGAATATACACATTTCATAATTAGTTTCTTGAGCATTGTGAACTAATGTTTCAGTGAAAAATAGCATTAAAAAAGAAGAATTGGTCTGCGCCCAATAAGGGACTTGAACCCTTGACCCTCAGAATAAAAGTCTGATGCTCTACCGACTGAGCTAACCGGGCTTCGACGAACATCACACACATAAAATGTCACAATTATCTTGAGCATGGTAAATTAACCATTCAGTAAAAAAATAAGGGGGAAAAAAAGAATTGGTCTGCGCCCAATAAGGGACTTGAACCCTTGACCCTCAGATTAAAAGTCTGATGCTCTACCGACTGAGCTAACCGGGCTTCGTCGAACAGCACGCATATACACATTTCATAATTAGTTTCTTGAGCATTGTGAAGTAATGTTTCAGTGAAAAATAGCATTAAAAAAGAAGAATTGGTCTGCGCCCAATAAGGGACTTGAACCCTTGACCCTCAGATTAAAAGTCTGATGCTCTATCGACTGAGCTAACCGGGCTTCGTCGAACATCACGAATATACACATTTCATAATTAGTTTCTTGAGCATTGTGAAGTAATGTTTCAGTGAAAAATAGCATTAAAAAAGAAGAATTGGTCTGCGCCCAATAAGGGACTTGAACCCTTGACCCTCAGATTAAAAGTCTGATGCTCTACTGACTGAGCTAACAGGGCTTCGTCGAACATCACGCATATGTAAAATAGCATTAAAAAAGAAGAATTGGTCTGCGCCCAATAAGGGACTTGAACCCTTGACCCTCAGATTAAAAGTCTGATGCTCTACCGACTGAGCTAACCGGGCTTCGTCGAACATCACGCATATACACATTTCATAATTAGTTTCTTGAGCATTGTGAAGTAATGTTTCAGTGAAAAATAGCATTAAAAACGAAGAATTGGTCTGCGCCCAATAAGGGACTTGAACCCTTGACCCTCAGATTAAAAGTCTGATGCTCTACCGACTGAGCTAACCGGGCTTCGACGAACATCAAGCATGTACACATTTCATAATTAGTTTCTTGAGCATTGTGAAGTAATGTTTCAGTGAAAAATAGCATTAAAAACGAATAATTGGTCTGCGCCCAATAAGGGACTTGAACCCTTGACCCTCAGATTAAAAGTCTGATGCTCTACTGACTGAGCTAACCGGGCTTTGATGATTTCCACACACATATGAATGTCACAAGTACATTGAGCATTGTGAAGTATAATGATTCAGTAAAAAAATAAAAAGAAAAAAAATTGGTCTGCGCCCAATAAGGGACTTGAACCCTTGACCCTCAGATTAAAAGTCTGATGCTCTACCGACTGAGCTAACCGGGCTTCGACGAACACCACACACATAAAATGTCACAATTATCTTGAGCATGGTAAATTAACCATTCAGTAAAAAAATAAGGGGGAAAAAAGAATTGGTCTGCGCCCAATAAGGGACTTGAACCCTTGACCCTCAGATTAAAAGTCTGATGCTCTACCGACTGAGCTAACCGGGCTTCGTCGAACAGCACGCATATACACATTTCATAATTAGTTTCTTGAGCATTGTGAAGTAATGTTTCAGTGAAAAATAGCATTAAAAAAGAAGAATTGGTCTGCGCCCAATAAGGGACTTGAACCCTTGACCCTCAGATTAAAAGTCTGATGCTCTACCGACTGAGCTAACCGGGCTTCGTCGAACATCACGCATATGTAAAATAGCATTAAAAAAGAAGAATTGGTCTGCGCCCAATAAGGGACTTGAACCCTTGACCCTCAGATTAAAAGTCTGATGCTCTACCGACTGAGCTAACCGGGCTTCGTCGAACATCACGCATTATTATACACATTTCATAATTAGTTTCTTGAGCATTGTGAAGTAATGTTTCAATGAAAAATAGCATTAAAAACGAAGAATTGGTCTGCGCCCCGTAAGGGATTTGAACCCTTGACCCTCAGATTAAAAGTCTGATGCTCTACCGACTGAGCTAACCGGGCTTCGACGAACATCAAGCATGTACACATTTCATAATTAGTTTCTTGAGCATTGTGAAGTAATGTTTCAGTGAAAAATAGCATTAAAAACGAATAATTGGTCTGCGCCCAATAAGGGACTTGAACCCTTGACCCTCAGATTAAAAGTCTGATGCTCTACTGACTGAGCTAACCGGGCTTTGATGATTTCCACACACATATGAATGTCACAAGTACATTGAGCATTGTGAAGTATAATGATTCAGTAAAAAAATAAAAAGAAAAAAAAATGGTCTGCCCCCAATAAGGGACTTGAACCCTTGACCCTCAGATTAAAAGTCTGATGCTCTACCGACTGAGCTAACCGGGCTCCGGCGAACAACAGGAGCATAACATTTCCCAAGTATCTTTATAAATATTATTACCATCATCCATGTACCTCTATTTAGCGACGGGTTGGGTGATATATTGAATTCTTTGCAAAACTAAGTTGTTGCGTATTCATTCAGAGGGGAAATGGTTGCCAATGTGCGATGATCTGTGCCAAAAATAGCGTTGGTGTTACGTATTATCTTAAGTTATTTATTCCTCAAAAGCGGGGTCGTGTAGGGGGTAAAATTGATATCATGCAGGGAAAGCAATCGCCCCCAAACGCGGCCTTCCCCTTAACTGTACTGGTGTAATTGAAGGGAAGGGGTGGCGTCTTGGGGGGCTGCAGCCCCTAATCTTGGTCAAATGTGATATGTTCGGAATTTGTGTCACTAGATATAAATAAACCCACTTAGGGAGTTTTTATTAAACCTAATTCTTATCTCCCTACGCCTTCTCAGAGGATTTCATATTAGATTTGAAAATGTAGTTGTAATTTGTCGAATAAGAGGCCGAATCAGCCCCCCCCCCCCCCTTCAAACCCAAATTGTGGGGGTTTGTAAGCCCATACTAGGCTTTGTCACTGATACAAACAACATGACCTGTCCCTTATCGGTCGCTAATCTATCAGCATTCTCGCCATATCTCGCTTTAAAAAGGAATATAATCCAGACAAAATAAGTGAAGTGAAAACCCCGGGGATTTAATTCCTTTTCCCGTCCAGCTATAGCTCTCAATCCGTCTCGAGTCTAGATCGATATCCTTGTTCGTTTCGTTTCGTTTCGTTTCGTTTGTGTCAAAAATATTCATCATAACAGTCATCGACTTCCATCATGATCATCATGGACAGGAATAGAACTGCCGTGAAATCCTAGGAATCCAACTAATGGAAACCTACCATTATTCCTCTCCGAGATAAACACTGCACAGCGGTGTAGTGAAGTGAAATTAGGGGCGACGGGGGGGGGGGGGGGGGGGGGGGCGGGCGGTGGGGGAGGGATTACTATTCTGGTACCCCTTCATGTTCCCCTCCCTCCACTAAGAATTGTGGCGCCCTCACTGCCCATTGCTCCGAGTGTTAAATGAAGCACATTATTTTGATTTAAAAACTTGTGAATAAAACTTTAGACTGACTGCCCCTTTTTAAGCATCATTGCCACTCTCCTCTTTTTTCTCACCCTGTTTGTGAACCCTGGCTGGCTACGCCATCGTAGCTTAAGATGTTTACATCGTCAAGAGGAAAATGCAAAACTTGTTTTTAACCAATTTTATTTTGATGCTGTATCAAATTTTGTTATCAGGGCCCGCAGGCGCGATTATGTGATTATGAGTATATTTAATACAAAATAGTAGGTTTACAGAGAATAATATTGAGAACTGGTAATTGATTTGTTGTAATGTTTTACTCTGGTGTATTTTAACGAAAATACAAGCATCGTTATAAACACCCACAAGCGCTATTCGGAGTTTACGGGTATTATTTATTGGTTTAATAGCCATGACAACTATAGTCTCCGGCTCATATGTTGCAAAGACGTACTAGTTTTGATATTTTTACCATAATGGTCATCATAAATATATTCGTGTAGATACAACAAAATATAGTTGGGCCGTTGGGCAACGACAATTACTTTCAACTCGCTATTATGACTATTATATGATAATTATATTGCTGTAAAAAGCTTGCGGCAACGTATTACTTGCGAGGGTCCTTAGACCGTTGAACAGATGCAAGCACCCATTAACGGCCTTCCTTGGGGATTGTTGTGACGTTGTGACGTCAATGCCTAGTTTGTTGTCCTCGACTTGTTGTTATTGTAAATTATACATTTTTAATTGCCGTTTTATTAATTGTTTAGATATTATTTAGAGCAAAAAATATATTTTTGTGTTCATGTTATGTGTGCAATACATTATGATTTTAGATCCATAATATTCTAGTGATTAATGCATTGAATGTATCGATATTCTTGTTACTAACGATCAGAACGATCTACTATATTTCGAAATAACTAGCGTTATAATAGCTTATAATATAGTCTTGAAAATAATAAGAAAGGATTCGTCTTGAAAACATGAGAGAGGAAAAGTGACAAAGATAAGAAAAATTCCAAGATATTATAAATCAGTGATTTAAAGAAGATGAATTAAACGTCGAAGCCCGGTTAGCTCAGTCGGTAGAGCATCGGACTTTTAATCTGAGGGTCAAGGGTTCAAGTCCCTTATTGGGCGCAGGCAAATTCTTCTTTTCTATTTTTTATGTTTTACTGAATGCTCAAGATACTTGTAACTGTGCGTGTTATTTGTCGAAGCCTGGTTAGCTCAGTCGGTAAAGCATCAGACTTTTAATCTGAGGGTCAAGGGTTCAAGTCCCTTATTGGGCGCAGGCAAATTCTTCTTTTCTATTTTGTATGTTTTACTGAATGCTCAAGATACTTGTAACATTTGTATCTGCGTGTTATTTGTCGAAGCCCGGTTAGCTCAGTCGGTAGAGCATCAGACTTTTAATCTGAGGATCAAGGGTTCAAGTCCCTTATTGGGCGCAGGCAAATTCTTCTTTTCTATTTTGTATGTTTTACTGAATGCTCAAGATACTTGTAACATTATTTTGTATGTGCGTGTTATTTGTCGAAGCCCGGTTAGCTCAGTCGGTAGCGCATCAGACTTTTAATCTCAGGGTCAAGGGTTCAAGTCCCTTATTGGGCGCAGGCAAATTCTTCTTTTCTATTTTTTATGTTTTACTGAATGCTCAAGATATTTGTAACTGTGCGTGTTATTTTGTCGAAGCCCGGTTAGCTCAGTCGGTAGAGCATCAGACTTTTAATCTGAGGGTCAAGGGTTCAAGTCCCTTATTGGGCGCAGGCAAATCCTTCTTTTCTATTTTGTATGTTTTACTGAATGCTCAAGATACTTGTAACTGTGCGTGTTATTTGTCGAAGCCTGGTTAGCTCAGTCGGTAGAGCATCAGACTTTTAATCTGAGGGTCAAGGGTTCAAGTCCCTTATTGGGCGCAGGCAAATTCTTCTTTTCTATTTTGTATGTTTTACTGAATGCTCAAGATACTTGTAACATTATTTTGTATGTGCGTGTTATTTGTCGAAGCCCGGTTAGCTCAGTCGGTAGCGCATCAGACTTTTAATCTCAGGGTCAAGGGTTCAAGTCCCTTATTGGGCGCAGGCAAATTCTTCTTTTCTATTTTTTATGTTTTACTGAATGCTCAAGATATTTGTAACTGTGCGTGTTATTTTGTCGAAGCCCGGTTAGCTCAGTCGGTAGAGCATCAGACTTTTAATCTGAGGGTCAAGGGTTCAAGTCCCTTATTGGGCGCAGGCAAATTCTTCTTTTCTATTTTTTATGTTTTACTGAATGCTCAAGATACTTGTAACATTATTTTGTATGTGCGTGTTATTTGTCGAAGCCCGGTTAGCTCAGTCGGTAGAGCATCAGACTTTTAATCTGAGGGTCAAAGGGTCAAGGGTTCAAGTCCCTTATTGGGCGCAGGCAAATTCTTCTTTTCTATTTTTTATGTTTTACTGAATGCTCAAGATACTTGTAACTGTGCGTGTTATTTTGTCGAAGCCCGGTTAGCTCAGTCGGTAGAGCATCAGACTTTTAATCTGAGGGTCAAGGGTTCAAGTCCCTTATTGGGCGCAGGCAAATTCTTCTTTTCTATTTTGTATGTTTTACTGAATGCTCAAGATACTTGTAACATTATTTTGTATGTGCGTGTTATTTGTCGAAGCCCGGTTAGCTCAGTCGGTAGAGCATCAGACTTTTAATCTGAGGGTCAAGGGTTCAAGTCCCTTATTGGGCGCAGGCAAATTCTTCTTTTCTATTTGTTATGCTTTACTGAATGTTCAAGATACTTGTAACATTTGTATGTGCGTGTTATTTGTCGAAGCCCGGTTAGCTCAGTCGGTAGAGCATCAGACTTTTAATCTGAGGGTCAAGGGTTCAAGTCCCTTATTGGGCGCATACCAATTCTTCTTTTTTTTCTTTCCTTCTTACAGAGTCATCACTTCACAATGTTCAAGATACGTCTTGTGACATTTGTGTGTGTGTGATTTTCGTCGAAGCTCGGTTAGCTCAGTCGGTAGAGCATCAGACTTTTTATCTGAGGGTCAAGGGTTCAAGTCCCTTATTGGGCGCAGACATACTCTAAATGTGGGCGGGGCGTAAACTGGCTGCTAAGTGAGATTTGGCATCAGAAAATTAGCCTATATATTAAATCACTACTGTGTTTATTTTCATGGATTTTTTTTTCTGCAGACCTAGTTTACAAGTCATTAACTATGGAATAAGTTAAATCACTTTCCTTTCATAAAAGAATTCACCCACGTATACAAAAAATATTCTCTTCGTGAGAAAGTAACGAGGAATAATTGTATTATCTACCAAATATGTTCAAAGCATTGTTTAATTTGAGAATACGTATATGTAATTTTAAAAAACTTCACATAATATAGTTATATTTATGTCACTCAAAATATATTTGTACACATAATTGTTATATTGTTCACAGTTGCAGTAATGTACTTGTTTATGTCTTGTTATAAACCCTGCCTTTATGTCACTTTGAATTGATTTATTCGTTTCATTTAGGTGAAAGGGGAAATTGCCTACCCTCATAGAAAACAAAGTAAATACGTGACGCCGTTTTTTATTTTGCCCCTTAAAATCATAACCATATTTTATCTACTTCTGGCTTTACCCTTCTGAATGACGATCGTGACTGTTTGTCGATTTTACCTGAGGAGGGTACGAAAATACTCCCATTGTTCTCTCCACCCACGCGAGCACTTCACCTCAAGACATCATGTGTTTTTGTTTGCTCCCGAATAATGCAGTCAGATGTGAACACGTTACGAGGTTACGCAGTTACGAATCCTTGAAGTACTCATGACGGCTTCGCTCGAGAATGATGAGAATTACCACAAAAAAGAAGAAAATCGTATAATGTATACTGTATATACATAATTATGCTTGATACCGTAAACGTGGACACATGTTCTCGAGGAAAACGTGATGAGATATTTGTAAGAATTGCCCATAAATCCCAGTCTGATGTTAATGCAGTGCAAGGTTTCTCCTTCAAGGCATGCATCCACGCCATTACTTAGCCTTGGAGTACTCATGGCGGCTGTTCGTTCGAGAATGGTGACAATTTTGTTTACAAAAAAATGAAAAACAATTAACAACAAACAAAACACCATCACGTTGAGTACAAACATGTTGTCTTCTATAGTCTCTATCTTTAATTTTCAGTAGAGTCGTTAGGATGGGATGTGAACTGGTGGGTCAATTATTTATTTAAGGGGGTAGTTTCAAATGGGGGAAGTGGGGGCGGGGCGGTAGTTAGGAGCCCATCATGTTTCCATTGTGTTGTAAAAAATATACTGTATTAACAATAAATTATACAATACTTATGTAAACATTACATAAGTAAGTTTCCGATTTGTGGGGCACATGCCACCCTAACCTTTTGGGAATATTATCTATTGCCTCCCAACTGGTGGATGATATCAACAACAGCATACAAACACAAGACAAAAAACCCCCCAAAACATAAACATCAACAACAACAAAAACAGCAACAACATCAACAACAACAGGAACAACAAAAACACTCCAACAATAACAATTACAATATTAACCCACTTTGTTGACCCGCGGCTAAGTCGTTTGTTTGTCTCAAGACTAAGGTCAGTCTGGTTGTTTTTATTTTCCATCAATCACTTACTTTTCTTTTCTCTTCTCATTCCTTCTTATGGAAGTGTGTGGGTATTCAAAATCAATTTGCGTCTGGATTTATTTGCGCTTTCTTTTCTTTTATAAATCTTTCAAATCAATAAATACGAAAAAAAGGGGATTATCAAGGAGCGATTCTGACTAGCGATCTATATAATATGCGGATAATTCCACATTTTCAATAAAAATAAACATTTCTATAGTATTAACCTTCCTATTCCCCGGATTTGTCTCTAATCTTTCTTAATGGAATTCGGTCTTTATTCATGAAGCTACTCTGATCAGAACTATACAAAAACACAACAACAACAACAACAACGTCTGAGACAAGCTACGATTATTTTGGTGAGAAAAAAGGTCTCGAGTGTCGAGGGATTTTCTTAGGGGAAACCCCATGCACTAAATCTCCTTGTCACTTAAAATGGAAAATGTTATAGTAGATCTATGCATGCGAGATGCTAAGCTTAATTAAGCCGGGTGTCTCGACGCTCTTTACTACGTGGCGAAGAGAGATTGATGGTGGTAATATAAGCCAACAGATAGCGAAATTTATTTGCAAGTTGGTGGAATAGGGAATCGTGGATTTATTGGGCAATTTGTGCGTTTAGTTTCACGGGAAAACAAGAATCTCAATATTTAGTGTAAAATTATATTGTCTGTCCCCCGATTTTCGCTGAGTTGTCTCGGATTGCCCGCATTTTTTGTCTTAAATAGTTGGCCAGCGTCGGCCAGCGTGAATATTTATCCGAACGTAAAACCTATACTGCTCACTAAACACGATCCAATCAGATCCGACAAATTCGACTAAGGATCTGAAAAAAGGATCGAATTTTGGAGGACAAATCTAAACTTTGGCGTTCAATGTGATTGCAAGGTATAAATGAATATAAACAATGCATCAAATCTCATGTGGGCTCTTGTAATAATGGTGATCAAGCCCCAGAAATTCTAAGGAAAATCTGATATTTGGCGTTTAGTGTCAGCGCAAGGTATAATTATGATCATGCAGTTGAATGATAGAAACAGAGAAAATGCACCAATACAAATCTAATAATTATGGCCTCTGAACATGTACAAACAAACCCAATCAATTCGCTTTAAGCAACAAAAACAAGTTTTGATTGTTGGCGACTCCATGTGTAGATCTATTCAGCCGACTAAACTGTCTCTAGTATCACGAGTAGCATGTAAAACAATTCCTGGTGCTAAGGTCGGGGACGCCTTTGCAACAACAAAAAAACTCGCAAACAAACACAATGTGTCAGAAGTAGTTTTTCACCTAGGTACTAATAATATTGAAGCAAACGACCCCTCTGTGATAGCAACACAATTAGAATCACTGGGGGAACACGTTTTGTCAACATGTGAAAGTGTAACGATGATTACAATAAGCTCCATCGTGCACAGGAGAAGTCCTAACGACACTAGCACTCGCAACAAAATTAATGAAGTCAATGCAAAGCTACGTGAGATTACTCGGTGTCATGCATGGGGTTTCATCGACCATAGCGATGTCGATGTCGAATTGCATCTTACAACCGACGGCCTACATTTTAACCCCGCTGGTGCTAAGGTGTTTGTAACTTCGATCAAGCAACACATCAATAAAACACCGGCCCTTGACATTCCCGACCTCCACAAAGACCAACGAGCCCCGTATTCACCATTATACGAGGCCATCACTAGCCCCTCCCCGCTATCCCGCAGTTACTCTGATGTCGCAGCAAACCAAGACGTCACGAGTAACGAAGGGGGGCGACCACGATACACTAGCTTCCGAAATACAAGACTGTATAGTGGTTGCTACAACTGTGGCGAGAAAAACCACAAACAGAAACATTGCAGATATGGTACCAAAATTCAATGTTTTTTATGTCGAGAATTTGGACATAAATCGAAATTTTGTGAACTTAATACACACTTTTAGGCCTCAGGCAAAGAGGACAATGCCGAATCTTCGTCTAAAATATGTACAAATAGTCGAATTATAACTTTAAGTGAAGGGAAAATTCCCCCAATGAAAAAAGGACTCAAATTTGTATTGATGAATATTCGAAGTCTTGTTAGTAAAATTGGTTTATTAGTTGATTTATTCTCAAATAATAAAATTGATGTGTTATGTTTAAATGAAACATTTTGTGATGACTCAATTACAAATGAAGAGTTGCTTATTAATGGTCTATGTATTGAACGGAAAGATAGAACGCGCTCAGGTGGTGGCGTAGCAGTTTATATTTCTACTACTTTACATTACGTTAGACGAAAAGAATTTGAAAATGTTGATTTAGAACTGATTTGTTTGCAAATATATTTACCATTCCAAAAAGATATGCTCTTATTTTGTGTATATCGACCCCCAGGTTACGACTTGTCTTTTGTTGAAAAGTTTAGAAAAATCATTGAATCAGTGCACTCTACTGGAGAGAACACTAATGAAATTTTGATTTTAGGTGATTTAAATTGCAATTTTTTAGAGAAGGTTAATACATCATTGTTCTCAAAAATGATGTTTTTAATGAATTTGTATAATTTTCAACAGATAATTGATACACCAACTCGTGTAACACACCAATCGAGTACCCTGATAGACACAATATTTACAACTAAAAACGAGAATATAATTGAGCATGGATGTATTCATACATCTTTGAGTGATCACTTTTCTGTGTATGCTATTCGTAGAATAAAATCATTAAATAAATGTCCTACTCAAAAAGGTAAAGTGATAAAATATCGGTTAAATAAACAAGAGAATATGACTGAATTATTATGTATCTTGCAAACTACCTCATGGTCGCATCTCGATGAAGTTATTGATGCGAATGTATATTGGAAAGTGTGGAAAGAAACATTTGTCTCAATTATTGATGAGGTTTCACCTGTTAAAATGAAAAGAGTTCGCGATAAGTCACATTCATGGATTACAAAAGATATTAGAAAATTAATGAATAAACGTGATATTATACATAGAACATTTTTTAAATTGAAAAGGAAACAACATATGCTCAATTATGAAGAAAGTCAATTATGTTTGAAGATGTGGAAGGATTATAAAAAGGTTCGAAACAAAGTAAGCATTTTATTAGAAAAAGAAAAAAGAAATTATTTTGTGTCTAAAATTGAAGAAAACAGTAATGATCCAAAGCGAATGTGGTCTTGTTTAAAAGAGCTATTACCATATAAAAATTCTGCTCTCCCCGTAGTTTTTGAAATTGATGGAGACATGTGTAATAATGATGATATCATTGCGAATACATTTAATGACTTCTTTATTGATTCTAATGTTTTTAATGAATGTGTAAATGATTTGAATGAAGGCAACAAGTGTACTGTAAACCAAAATATTAACGTTGATATACAGTCTATAAATGTTATATTGGAAACAGATTCAAGTGAATTGTTTGTATTTAAAGATGTAAATGAAAATGATGTACTAAAATTACTTTCAGATTTAGACCCTTGTAAAGCAACTGGCATTGATGGTATTAGTGCTTCGCATTTGAAACTTGCAAAAAATGAAATATTGAAAAGTATAACAACATTAATTAATCTATCATTAAATTCTGGAATATACCCAAATGAATGGAAAAGTTCAAAAGTAAGACCTATGTATAAAAAGGGTGCAAATCAAAAAATAGACAACTATCGCCCTATATCTATATTACCAGTAGTAAGCAAGATAATAGAAAGAATAGTCCATAAGCAGCTTTATACGTACTTATCCTCACATAGTGTTTTGAATGACTCTCAATTTGGATTTAGACCCGGCCATTCAACGTCAGCAGCACTTGGTTCTTTGACTGATAGTTGGTTGAAATCTATTGATAGCGGACATATAATAGGTTCTATTTTTATTGATTTAAAACGCGCTTTTGACACTGTCGATACGGAAATCCTACTTGTCAAGTTACGTAAGATAGGCTGCTCTGACCCTGTTATAAATTGGTTTAACTCCTACTTAAATAACAGGAGTCAAAGAGTTATAATCCGTGACACTCTATCAGATGAAAGGTCTCTATCCCTCGGGGTACCACAAGGGTCCATATTAGGACCTCTTTTATTTTTGATTTATATTGATGATTTAGTGATGGCTTTGAAACATTGTCATGTAACCATGTATGCTGATGATACAACACTTTATTATAGTAGTTCATCTGGAATTGATATTCAAAATAGATTACAAGAAGATATGAATAATGTTAAATTATGGCTCTATGCTAATAAATTGACATTAAATGTTGATAAAACTAAATTAATATTTATAGGTACTCCGCAAAGATTAATTGATAAGGGAAATGTGCAAATAAAATTTAAAGGAACAATTATTGAACAATGTAAAAGTATTAAATGTCTCGGAGTAATTATTGATGAACATTTAAATTGGTCAGAACATGTTGATTATGTATGTAAAAAGGTATTTTTTAGTTTAAGTATGTTAAGGAGAATAAAGCCTTATGTTCCAAAAGATACTATGAAATTATTATATTTATGTTTGATTCAATCTCAAATTGATTATTGTTGCGAGATATGGGGGGTTCATTCTATTCATCAAACAGAACGTATTATTAAATTACAAAAAAGGGCCGCAAGGATGATTTTATGCTGTAATTTTCATACCCCGTCCAAGGACATGTTTAATCAGTTAAAATGGCTACCATTTAATGATCGTGTGACATATTTTAAATGTGTATTTATGTACAAATGTATTCATCGTCTTTCCTCTAATTTTTATTATGATTCGTTTGTTTTTGTTTCTGATACTCATTCATTTAATACTAGACACGCGGCAAATTTGAATTTGATTATTCCTAGGGCTCGCACAGAACAATATAAACATTCTTTATTTTATTCTTCTATATTCCTTTGGAATAATTTACCCATTGAAATTAAAACTTCAAATTCCTTGAATATTTTTAAACAGAAAATGAAACAATATTTATTCAAAAACCTTGCCATATAGTCTAAAATTGTAATGAGTGATATCTTACTATTAAGTATTGTTCAGTATTTTTATATTTGTTATTTAAGTGATGAAATAATTATGTGAGCAACATTTATGTTGTTTTTTATATTATGAATAAACCCTATTAGACTTTTTTTTTTCAAAATGTGTGTATATGAATTGCAGTATCTTGATATTTTTATTCTTTTAATGTAAACATTTATATATTTATGTACAATCGTAAAATTTATTTCAAATGTTTTTGTAACGATGTTTAAAAGTCATGTTTTTATAACAACAATGTTTGTATACTGTATCCCAGGGCCCCATGGGAGACCAACTTATTGTTGAATGGGCCACCCTGGTAAAATATATTGAAATAAATAAATAAATAAATAAATAAATATACTTTCACGGAATTCAGCTGTTGGTTTTGGTGACAAACACCCCGCCACCCCCCCCCCCCCCCCCCCCCCCCCACCCCCCACTTTCCCCCGCTTACATAACTCGAATGTTTGTAAATTGCGCGCCCCCATTGAAAACGCCTGACTACAGGCCTGTTATCAGTATCTCTTCCTTCTGGATTGCAGTTTCAGTAAATCGAATTGGTCTCTCCCTCTCTTCGTCAACCCCTTACATCAAGTAGTTGGTGGAGAATCTTTACCCATGCCATAATATGTTCTTTATCAAGAAGATGCATTAGGCATTGGATGAATTTTTCTATTCGTGTATGATCTGGGTAAGCATCTATGTTAACCCTGGCAACCGAAATGATAATATTGATGCATACTTTGTCATATTACATAACACAGCATCTTAAGTGTGGCTTTAACCAATTTTTTAAAACTGGGTGTGCTGAAAATAGTCTTGTTTAGGTACGAGAACCAACAAAAAGCAAACTCAATCAGTCCTTTCAATGTAGTAGACAATAGCCCGAAACACGTTTCGGAACGCCAATGCAAGTACATGTATATTCAAGCGAACACATCGCCACACAGACTATACCCAGTGGCGTACTCGGTGGCCTAGGGGGCGGGGGCGGGGGGGGGGGGGGCGGGCACGAGGGAACGTGCCCACCCCCCCCCCCCCCCACCCCCCCCCCCCTCCCGTTAGTTTTAAGAAAAAATAGGAACATAATTAATCCCACCACGCTAGGCCACTATATATACAAACTTTATATAACCCACAAGCCTTACATTTCTTCGCCCACTAACCTTTATGGATTCAAATTTGTATATGGGATGTTTACATTTCGAAATATGCTTGCCTTAAATAAATAATAGGTTTCACCCTGAGCGTGCAAATTACAATGACCAGAAACTTCAAAAAGTTTGTAAGAAAAAAACATCGCCTTTAGAAATCTTCGCATTTGAAATATTGATGTTCGTATCCACATTAATGTCGTATTCTAAAACTAAGACCTATTTCTACGTGGATGAGATGCCAATCACTCGGTGCCTTTGTATACAGCAGTTGGGATAAAGAGATAAAGAGAACTATATTCGTATGTGGGTAATAGCCTATTTTGGTAGAAAGGGAAACTCACACAACGGGAAAGAAAACAAAATAAACAACGACGATTTCCCTTTGTTTCCCTATTTTGATGCGTCCTTTAAAATGTGTTTACGCACATTGTATTCCATATGATAGATATTTTGAACATCAACCATCGGTATTGTAATGATAATGTATATAGCATTGGAAAAGCTTTGAAGAAAACGTTCATTCGCCTATACACCGTGTCCCAGAAAAAACGAAACCGGGTTTCATGGCAGAAATTTTCTGTCATAATGAATAATTTAATTGATGATATATATATGCCTGGAAAGCTCTGTGTCTCTTCTTTCATTTGATGCGCAACTTATGGCACATACTTCAAGCATGACTGAATTAGAACAATGGAAAGTGGTGTTACCAATATTCAATTTGCACGCATAAATTTGAAGTTTGGGTGAGTTTTAAGAGTTGTAAACGTACTTATTTTTAAAAAAGGACAAACACCACATAAAACTTCATATTTTTATCTTTTACATGACACCTCATGCTAAAAAAATAAATGATTTATGCCAGAGAACGAGTACAATGAAAACATGCCTGATTTCTGCCCGAATGAGTGAAAGTTGAGTAAGAAGTCGCTCAGCTTTCCTGACTAGCAGCTGACAATGGACTTCGATGCATGAGTGAATTTACACAAACATGGGGATTAGGAAACAGGCTATATCAGGAAAGTTACTCATTTGGGCTGGAATCAAGCATGTTTTCATTGTATTCTTTCTCTGGCATATATAATTTATTTTTTAATCATGAGGTGTCATATAAAAGATAAAATTATGAATGTTCATGCGGTGTCTGTCCTTTTTCAAAATAAGTACGTTTACTACTCTTAAAACTCTCCCCAAAACATCACCCAAACTTGCAATTTCTGCGCGCAAATTGAATTTTGGTAACACCACTTTCTATCGTTCTAATTCAGTCATGCGTGAATTATGTGCCATAAGTTGTATATCAAATAAAAGAAGAGACACATAGCTTTTCAGACATATATATATCATCAAGGAAATTATTCATTATAACATAAAATTTCTGCCATGAAACCCGGTTTCGTTTTTTTCTGGGACACGGTGTATAGCTGAGTACCGTAAACCGGAGTGACTTTTGCCACTTTTTTTAGGTGAATGTATTTTTATTAAGCCTCACATTTTAGAATTGTTTCAAATATATTCGTATAGGTAATGTATAGAAATCAGAAATTAGTTCTGAAGAGTGAGACTTGATGAAAATATATCCTTCTCAAAAGTGGCCAAAATCACCTCGGCGGCCAATTACGGTAATTGATAATGTTATAAAGTTACCATCATCAGCATTACCACCATTGAAATATAATATGTACAATGTGACGGGTAAGCTAGCAAAGTATTTGTAAAATCGTACTTAACGGTCAATACCAAGTCATACAATTTTAGTATAGGTTTTCCCATTCATTTTAACAGTATTGCCATTCAATTTCATTAATTCGTCATTCAAATTCGTCCCGAGGAACCACAAGAGCGGAAATCCCAACTTCAATTTCGTCTTTCGTCAATCAATTTAACACAATCACCACACAATTTAGTCATTAGGCACACATTTTCGTCAATTGCAAATCAAATTCGTCGGTCACAGTTGCTGAACACATAAAAGCGAAAGCAATTTCGTCAATTGGCAACCAATTTCGTCAAAACTCCATTCAAATTCGTCCTATGTATTTAGGAGGTAATTTTCTGTTATATATTGTCTTGATGTAATTGTAAAATTGTAACATTAATTATATAGGGGTAACACACACACACACACACACACACACACACACACACACACACACACACATACGCTTAAAACATATCTTCATTCAATTATATATTTTTTTGTATAGACATATATGTAATGTTGTTATGTTTTGTTTTATATATTTTGTAAGAGATTTGAAGTAAATCAAACTGGACTTTTTATTTATTTTGTTTCATCTTGATTTGGAAATAAAACAAACAAACAAACAAACAAACACACATCACACACACACACACACACACACACACACACACACACCACACACACGCACACACGCACACACGCACACACGCACACACGCACACACGCACACACACGCACACACACACACACACACACTGGTTTTCCTATCCCCAACAAAAGGCTATACCACCTGACGAATTTGAATGACAAATTCACGAAATTGTTTGCACAATGACGAAATTGAACTTAACATTCACCACCCGCTCAGTGGCCGAGACGAATTCCAATGACAATTGACGATTTTGAATGCGAAATATTTGAAATTGGTTGACCAATGACGAAATAGAATGACCATTGACGAAATTGAAGTTGGGATTTACGCTCTGTTGGTTTCTCGGGACGAAATTGAATGACGAATTAATGAAATTGAATGACAATTGTGTTAAAATGAATGGGAAAACCTATATATATATATTATGCCGACCTCCAGTGACGCGGTGCTATATTGCGATATCTATTTTAAAAATTGGGCAATTCACTTTTTGTCTCGACCCTGAAAATTAGAGAAATTGCGGTATAATTCGTAACTATTCGTTAGAGCCAGAAAGGCAGAGAGTCAGTAAATGTTCGAGCGGGACAATAATGCGTTGATATTGAGTGTTGAAACTGAAGAGCATAATATATTAATTAACTTATAACGCGTCCTATCCTAATCATAACAAGATTACTTTGCCAGTAAAATTGCAATATCAAAGCAAGTTGAAACGCCGGGAACATAAAAGAGTTGAGGTGAACTAGATGGATTGATATTAGACACAAATGCATAATAATATATACATACATGTAGATATATAGATAGATATATAGATAGATAGATAGATAGATAAATATATAGATAGATATATATAGATAGATAGATAGATAGATAGATAGATAGATAGATAGATAGATAGATAGATAGATAGATAGATTGATAGATATATAGATAGATATATAGATAGTTTAAAAAGTTGGTCTGCGTCGGTGAAGTGAAATAGACAAACAAAACGTTAATAAAAAAACACCGTATGAAAACATAGTTTTAGAATTTCTGCCCATAGGGCTTCGTCAGGGTTTATTAGACTGAAGAAAATTGAAATTTAAGCGAAATCGTGATTAGATGCTAAAGAATAAACAAAACTATTTTGGTCTGAATGTTACAATAATACACTTATGTCAATATTACTGTTCATTATTTCGGGTAAATACACTTGAGAATTAAACAAATGTGCCAGTGACATATATGTATCGATTTCGTATAATGACATCCTATTTCATAGCTTCACACATCCTAATTAATGTATATTATTGATAATAATTATTCAAAAAGGATGTTGCAGTCATGGTCAAAGTGAATGTTGGTAACTAAAACTTGTACGTTGTCATTATAAATTGAAACTGATAATTAAACGATGCCTGAATGTAAAAAAGCATATAAACTAATTAACTGTTTCCCATGAATACAACTGATAATACATCACGTACGTATACCATATACGGGATCTAGTATCACTCTTAAACGAATTGCTGTCCACACAACTATCGGTTAAACTCTGCCCAACTGATGTTCACTTGAAGGCTCAATTGGGTAATAATTGCCCAGAATTATGAATCTTTGTAACAACCAACAATTAGCCCACTAAATATACCCAACATTTTAAGAATGTAGAAATAAATGATGAATGGTTGATAAGTATGACTTGTATTTTCCCGACCTGATATGTCCACTAAGTAATGTGTGACAAATGCACGTTCAAGTTGCGCGGACAAGACATATAGAGGGCCGGGAAAAAAATTACTCAGCCGCCCACAATGGGCCGCGCCATGACAGTCAAACTAGGCTAGAACGAACGTGCTGCTAAAAGGGGATACCATTAGTTTGTACAGAACGGCGCGTCTCGTGCGTAGCCCGCGCGTTATATGACTATAATAGCGTCCTCTATTTGCGCCTTGTCCGCGCCACTTTAAATCGATGTTATATGGCCGAGGCATGATACAAAATGCACAGTGATATTCGCTTACTCATTGCATTGACTTTGTACACAGTAGGCCTAATAACATTCCAGTTGATAGTACAAACAAAATCTGAACACGTCAATAGTACAAAATATTTGTTTAACAAAAGGGAAATGCGGATACGCACCCAACAAACCTCTCAATAATTGGCATATGACTAATGCTGCATATAATGTAGTCAATATACGTACATGTAGAGAATGGTTTGTAATTGAAGCAATAACATTATACACGTTATAAACATGTAAAATACGATAAATACAAGTCATTTCAAACATTTTGAAATTGCTCAAAAGGCCCTATGGCATTTTTAAAATTCTATTTTGTTTTCATTTTTATCAATTTTTATATGGCTTATGCTAATTTTGTGAAATATATGTATGCATGTATCTGTTCATATATTATTTGTATTTCTATCTTTAATTGACATTAATACATTGTGGCTTCTTGCCTTCCTACTACTACAAATCGTGAAGATAGTTTGTCTATACTTATAAATCAGATTTTGTCATAATTATAATAATACATTATTGCAAACTCGGAGAAACTCACAATATTTTCTTAGTTCTTTGTTGATTTAGGTACTCCATTACAATAGTACATTATTCTTAGAATGCTACTTGATACATTTACTATCTATATCAACAATACCGCTAACATTTTCGCCACATAAGTTAAAGGTGCACCTGTTAAGTGTCACATATTTCCCAAAATGACATTTGAGACTTCAATCCTATACCAAACTCATTGTAAGATAATGTCCAAATGATGTGTGAAAGACAACACTGCTTTCCTGGTAAAAAAACAAAACAAAATTTGCATCAGCTTTTACAACAAATTACTGTATGATGTTTCTGAGGTTTATGACCATTCATTAACGCTGTTGAGCTGAATGATTATCAATGATAGATATCGTCGTACTAAAGTGGCATTTGGAAAAAAAAAATTAACCCTGTTTGATTATGCTCTAATCATCAGCCAAATAACACGGTTGAAGAGAAATGTGGGCGCTCAAATTCATTTTTGAGGAGTTAGACACTTTACAGGTTCACCTTTAAATTTTGATCTACAAAATATATATTTAATAAAGATAGGAAAATCTTAGTAATAGTTTTATATAAATGTTAAGGTAGGTTGGAATGAATGAATGAATGAATGAATGAATAAATAAATGAATGAACGAATGAATGAATGCATGAATGAATGAATGAATGAATGAATGAATGAATGAATGAATGAATGAATGAATGAATGAATGAATGAATGAATGAACGAATGAATGACTGAATGACTGAATTAATGAATGAATGAATGACTGAATGAATGAATGAATGAATGAATGAATGAATGAATGAATGAATGAATGAATGAATGAATGAATTAATTAATTAATGCATGAATGAATGAATAACTGACTGACTGAATGAATGAATGAATGAATGCAATGAATGAATGAATGAATGAATGAATGAATGAATGAATGAATGTATAAATGAATGAATGAATGAATGTATGTATGTATAAATGAATGAATGAATGAATGATGATAGGAAGGAAGGAAGAATGACATGATTGATGGAGGTATGAGTGAATGAATGAATGAATGAATAAATGAATGAGGGAAGGAATGAATGAATGAATGAATGAATGAATGAATGAATGAATGAATGAATGAATGAATGAATGAATGAATGAATGAATGAATGAATAAATGAATGATGGTAGGAAGGAAGGACGAATGACATGATTGATGGCGGTATGCATGACTTCCGATCTCGCGAACTTATGAGATGGTTGGTTCTGAGACATCAGGGAAATGTTTGAAGAAAGGGGGGGGGGGGGGGGGGGGGGTAAGCAGTTCAGTCCTGGCAATGACTGGTCACAGTGGACCCACGACAGGTTCACGACGAAAATGTTGGGATTTTGTGGCTTGTTTTGAGATGTTGTACGATAGTCGTACGAAATGGGTGTAGTATACAGACTACCCTATTTTATGCCACGACAAGTGCACAAATCAAATGTCTTACTGTGTTGCAAAACATCTTACGACAATCGGAACGACATTCCTACGACAAATTACATGTTGTGACGCCAAAGTTTGGTATTGTACGATAGACCTGCGATATAACTAATATATTTTCTGACTTGTTTGTTCCTATCGTGAAACCATTGTGATCACTTCCACGACACTCGTATGAAATCTAACCACGACAGAAATAAGAAATATACATTTCGTACAACAGACCCACGACAGAGTCATCATGGGTTTCATTTTAACAGCACATTCGCTGTCTATGTTCCGAGCCATGTACAACCTGAATGTAATTGTGCAATGAAATGCCAACTTCAAACCTCTCTACAAAACTGCACTGTCATATAATTATACAAGCAAATACATCAAAATAGGGCCTATAATAGTATTGCACTTTTTGTTTGAAATTTATAACTAGTATATCCTAAAGGTAAACATCACCATATAACACATACTGAGAAATGTATTGCTTAGATTCGGGCATTGTACATCGCCATGTAATATGGCATCGAACGTTTAACACATTCTCTGACGTCATCAGTCAAGTGCTCTTCGGAGGGGAGCGGATTCGGCGGATAGAACCGAGTGGATGTGAGCGCAGTCCGACCAAATGTCCGCTGCACCTCAAAGCCCGCCAGAGGGAAGGCGCTAACCCAACCTGATGTGTCTTCGAACCTTTCCTCCCAATGCAACAGCTTATCCGAATAAGGGATGTCCAAGGACCGGCAGAACTTGGGCAGAATAGCATCCGGGTCCGAGAGAAGGTCATCGGATTCCATCACGACCGGATTCGGATCGTAGTGTTGCTTGACGTGAAGCCACATGTCGTGGAGCTCCCGGTAGAACAGCCCCGGAGACATCGGCGTAGTCGGCATATCCTTGATAACTTTGAACTTAGAGGGCGTTGCACCCTGTTCCAGATCTAGATGAAGTTCTCCCCAATTGGAGGTGACATGCTTCCAGGAGTTGAAGACCTTGATGGGATGTCGTATGATGAAAGCATGTTTGTAGTTGCATGATTTGTCCGGGAGAAGTTCGTACAGATCATCCAATGCATAGGCCATCTCTTTGACGAAGACGAACTTCCGGCGTTGGTCTGGGTTCTCCACCAGTTGCTTGATGTACGGAAACCTGTAGGGGTAGGGGGTGAGGAGACAGATAAAGACCAAGTACATGTTTAACAAAATTGTACACTCCAGCAGTATTATCAGATATTATAATTGTAAATTGAAAATGGTCAGAATGGTAATATATTGTATCAACGTCTGTTAAGTATTTGTATACAAGGTGGCCCATAAATAACGGAACGGGGTACTTGTCATTATACAGAAACGTACAGACTAGGTTAACTGGATAGATAATCTTTTAAAAGGAAATATGATACCAAGAACTACAGTAAAGGCGTCTTGATTGTCCCCATGTCGGGGTCAACTTTTGGTCAATTCCTCAAAAGTCGGTGCAAGAAAAATAGCAATTCATGCCCTTTATAGCAGCAAGCATTGAACAAGACAATTACTTTTGTCCATGTGCATTCAGCTATAAAACCGTGAATGCATGTGGACAAAATAATTCGTATTGATCGCTGCTGCTGCTTGGTGCCATGGCGGGCATGAATGACTATTTATCAGGCACAGACTTCCTCGGATTTGACACAAATTTGACCCTGCCATGGTGTCACTATAATGCAGGGGGGGGGGGGGGGGAATGACAGGTTTGAACATTTTGGACAGACACCGCCCCCCCCCCCCCCTCCCTTCCGCCTTGCTTTCACGTCTCTCAACCAGTGGTCTCGGACTCGGCCTTAAACATTTCGACGAAATAACCACCACCACCCCCCCCCCCCCCCCTTAACAAAAAAAAACCTGGGTACGCCAGTGAACACAATAAGAGTAAAACTTTCTCCTTGACAAACAAATAATAACACCAATAACGTACGACAAGCGGCGAAATATTAATCACAACCGTGAAAGTACATCCCTGGTCATATGGTAACAACCTCGATCGGATTAATTCATTTTGGGGTTGTGTAGTTTAAAGGGATCTAGTAACACTGTCCAAATCCTCAAAATCCAATTTGAAAGATAGCGGTTCCCTCATACCTTGAACATTGTAATCGCATTAACAATAGAAGCAGGGGACTGGTTTGGGTTATCAGATGTGAAACTATCCACTGGATAGTCGTAACCATGTACAAAGTCAGTGCAATGAGTAAGTGAGTATCACTTCGTATTTTTGCTCATTACTCGGCCATATAACTTTCAACTTTTCACACAATACCAATTGGACGTATTGGATAACAACAATATACATTATATCAACCATTCATCACTTTTTGCACATGTCAACAAAGTTACTAGATCCCTTTAAATTATTATGTGTCGGGCTATAAAAAGGCCCTGGGTAATAACGCCTTTCTACACAATATTGATTCCTTTAAGGATGGCGCAATCCGCCAACCAATCAGCATCGAGACGAATAGAATCCCATCTCGTGGACACCTCTGATAAACTCATTACAGTTTATTTTGTACTCTATGCATGAGCGGAATTACAGATTTAAAGAAGGATGAGGTAAACCGTACTTTAAACCATGGACTATAATATGTTTAAAGGGGTAGTTCAGTTTTGGTATGAAGTCCCCCACGGGCGTAAGTTCCTCTCAAAGGGGCAGAGGTCTTTTGCCAGAATGTTCACCTGACAAGCCCTCCCCCTCCCCTCCCCGCGAAAAAGGTCCCCGGCTCTTGGATCCCCGAACATGACATGTCTTCATTAGGTAAGTCAAATTAAATTCCAAAATAATACGATTATGCCTGAACATGAAAAGGTTTTCCCCGAAAATCAAATAACACTACCCGAATGTAACATTGTTTTTCCCGAATGAACGCGATATGGATTTGCCCGAATTTCAGTTTCGTTTTGCCCGAATAGGGACGTTTTCAAATCTCTAGGGAGAGGGGTACGCAGGGGAAGGGGGGATGGGGGGGGGGGGGGGGGGGTTCTACGCATTCGTTAACCACAATCACCACTAAACAAAATTCACCACCTGATAACATAGACAGTAATATATTCAACATGTGTAAAACGTGGGTATTCTTTCCCAAATAATCATTTCTTGTCTATCGGGGGAAAATATACACAAAGTAGGCTTACCGACAAACACAAAAGCATACAAGTATTACGTGATGATAAACACACGGACACAATCATTCACATGGATGCTCCCCAAAGCACACACACAAACACTCCCACACGCACACACACACACACACACACACACACACACACACACACTCCCACACGCACACACATACGTTCACACTTAAGGAGAATTTTCACACAACTGGCAGAATTATCATTATACATACAAAACAAAATAATGATAGAAATTCTGATTCAGGAGTTATTTTTGATATTCTGGAAAATGGATTTGTCAATGGATTTAATTAGCGCCTTTTGGAAATAACATTTGGAGACATGATATCAGATTATACATGTAACACGTATGTTTTGTCATAAATAATGTTGATAATGCTTTTTGAATATGAATTAGTGTTCTAATTACCCGTTACTAGTCCTATACTAGCCCTTTACTAAACTGGGGCATATGTTGAGTTTTTAATGTCGTACATTATGCACATTTCACTCTTCATGCTCGTATTCCAACCACACATCACGCTTCTTCTGTATACATCTACATCTCTTTCCAAGCAGAGCAAGCCCGTAGCTAGGATTTTTCAAGGGAGGTTGCGTAATTTGCAAAAACGGGGGCAAGACCGAATAGCCGAGACCGAGACCACTGCTTTAAATGACCAAGGCTAATACAAAAAGTGAAAAGTGGACCTTTCTGAATTGGGGAGGGGGGGGGGGGGGTGCGTTCACACTCAACGCACCCTCCTGGTTAATACGGGCCTGCAGAGACGTCGATCATAGCTTCAATCTTTATAATTTTCTCACGTATTATCCTAATTCAACACATTTCTGACAATCACTAAGGATATTTACCAGGTCCACAGTAACTATGGAAACAAAAGAAACAAGCAGTAATATACGCAATAAATAGTGACTGGCAAAATTGAATTTTGAATGTGAATTTGGATTTATTTCTATATTTACAAATTATATTTGCTTAGAACTAGTAAATAATTATACATACAAACAATATGTTCATAAACGAAATACAACATAAGATACACAGAAGACTAATATACAGTAATTGTTATATAATTAATCAATAATTTGTTTCTAACATAACTTGGAATATGTAGGAACCAACAAGACGCAAAGCAAATTGTCTCTCTTTATGTAATCGTAATATTGCAAAGAAAAGCTCAATTATTGGCCTGTATAATTTATGACCAGTCATCCACCTCACGTACATCGATATCTTATAATGGATCACCATTATGGAATAACCCCCCCCCCCCCCCCCCCAGGAAAAAATAATAAACTAAATAAATAAATATTTAACAATATTTAAAAATATTAAATCACTCAATTAATTTGTATTAAAGTATAAAGACTATCAATCGAATAATTTTAAATAAGTAATGCATACATTTTAATTCTTATTACACATCTCGTTTTCTTTCTACACGTATGTTAATATTCCCAAATAAAATATGAATTTTTTGTTTAACCCCCACATTTTCACAATGTACATGTGTTGTTTCTTCTATGTTTGTACTTGTTCATTTTCAAAGTTCTTTAATAACTAGAACAAAAAGCACTTTAATGCAGTGCCCTAATTATAATATTAACATTTTTTACACAATTCATGAGTAATGATTGCGAAACCAAAACAAGAAAACAAGTTGCAGCCATTTCATTTGCAATATCACGCCAATCATCGACAGCTCTGTGTAATCATGTTTTTTTTTTTTTGGGGGGGGGGGGGTGCGTACGCCCCCATCGCACTCCCCTGGCTACGGGCCTCTGTTGTATGTTTTACATGTACTATAATAATACAGTTGAAAATATATTTGATGCGTACACTTTAGAACCATATTATGAAGTTATATTACTCTTACTAAATAAGAATTCTGCGATCGGTCTTTTGGATAAAGTGATTCATTAACGTGGTCATAACCAAGTTCGCATGGACCGTCCACTGTATCTTGTACCTGGCTGTTTAGTTTATGGGAACAAAAGAATGAAATCGGTTTTAATTGATCTCCTATGTCTCCTTTATTAACAATTATATATGATTAAAAAGCGTACTGGAACGCATAACGATTGTAGTCAAAATAGTTAGGCAGAAGATGATAAATGCCGCCTTTCCACGAGGTAAACAGCGTTATTTTTCAATGAAACTATCTTACATCATTCAGAAGAGTCTAACATCGTTTTGGTAAATGATTGAAGATCCAGTTATTACATTCGGAAAAAAACCTTACGACTGTAATGGATCACATTGAGCTTTAAATATTCTTAAATACATGACAGTGTTTGCTCTTCACACTGAAACTAGTACTGCTGTTTACGTTTCATTCAACTGGGATCCGACGATCGGTCCTTCGATTTACAGCCAAACGTTTCTTCAGTGCTTTCCAGAAGTATATTTGCCCTTCGTCTTCGTTTGTCCAGTGGAGATATGATCCGTGGTCGTTCAGAAAAAGCCTTACGAGGAACGGTAGCTCGTCATTCTCGACGTCCTCCAAGAAGACCAGGAGAACATTTTCTGTCTGGGCATCGTTCACGTGATTGAGAGCGATGCGGAACTTGGTCATGAACCAGTGGTCGTTGACAGCTGCCGCGCTGACGAGGATCAGGGTCTTGAAGCTGTTTTCCACCGCGTAGAGAACAGCATCAATAACATGCATGCCAAGGAGGAGGTCTTCATCTCCAAACACATTCCTAGACAAATGTGAACAGCTCTCTGAGATGAAGGATCGCAGTTGGCTTTGGACCCACTCCTCGCCGTCATCAGTGAAGATGATGTTGAGGTCAAAGTCAAAGTCATGTGGATCACGAACATCATGCATCTCTTTGTAACCTAACACGGCCAGTTTCAGAAGAAATAATTTGTACTTTATACGCCAGCGGTTGCGGTAGATGAGCACTAGAATGACCAATACTGCTAGACTGGTTACAGCAATACCAATGTAGAGTACAGCGTTTGGGTAACACAAATCTTTCGGAGCGAAGTCTATCAAGGGTTTCCCGCGAAACGGTTCCAACGTGGCCGACGCGGGCGAGCAGATGGTATCGCCTCCAGTCTGAAATTGTAGGGAACCACGAATCCAGCCAACTAGCCAAAGGATCTGACAATCACAGACTAGAGGATTTCCTGAAATATCGATCGACTGTAAAGACAATCGAACATGGTCGAAGGTACTTTTGTTGAAGCCCGCCAAGTGATTTTTTGACAGAGTTATGTTGATAAGGAGTGGATTAGTTTTAAAGAAATCTTGATCGAGACGATTTAATTCGTTATTATCAGCATGAAACGCTGAAAGCTTTGGCAATGTATTTAGCAATGCAGGATGGAAATCCTTAAAGTTGTTGCTTTGTAGAAATAATGTCTGGAGTGATTTCAATCCCATAAATGCGCCAGATGCGATGGAAACCATATGGGATGTACTCAGATCGAGTTCTTTCAAAGACCGTAAATCTTGGAATATTCCAGAGGGTAGCTCATACAACAAATTATCTTTTAGGTCTAGAGAGCGTAATGAATATAGTCCTTGAAACAGTGACACGTTCAAGATATTGTTCCATACGTCATCAGCCTGGATTAACGAATTGGCCATGTTTAGCACCTCAAGAGAAGGAGTGTACTTAAATGTAGTTCCCGGGTTTAGGCAAGAGCCTGATAGCACCTTAGAACCTTGAAATGTGAGGTTTATGAGATGAGGTCCCTTTATCGAAAAATCTGACAATAACCCACTATCAGCTAAGATTAATGAGCGCAAATTTGGTAGGCCTATAAAATAATACGTATGCACATTAAGTATGTCAAAGTTATGTCCCATATCTAATATAGCTAAATTGTTCAAACCATAAAATGTAAATGGCTTAATTTCTCTTAATTTGTTCCAAGAGATATCAAGTTTCGTAATATTAACGTCCCAAGAAGAGTTTAAAGGGTTTATTGAACTGATGAAATTTACATTCACATCGAGTTCGTTTAGGCCAGCCATGCCAGAGAAATACTCTGGCATCAATGTCTCGATTCCATTAATTTCATCCAATAAACTTAATTTGGATACTTTTGTCAGCTTCCTAAACATGTTCGGGTTATATTGCAATATGTTGTCCACACGCAGCTCCTTTAAGGGATATTCTTCTAAGGCGTCAAGGAAATCCGATGGAATTCGATCCTGATTGCCGGTGTCCGATATATAAAGGACCTCGATCATTGACCGTGCAACGCCTTCCATAAGCTGAGTCCATGTGGTAGACGAAACGTTGTCTCCTGCGAATTCGAGTCTCCGGACACGTACAGAAGCGATGGCATCTGGATCAATTGACTTAACCGGGTTGTCGACTATCATCAGGAGGTCAAACTGACAATCTATGGTAAATGTATCAGGGGTAATGGATTGAATTTGATTCCATAACAAATCTATAGATCCGTTTTCTTGCATTTTACAGGCGGTCAAGTTAACGGATGTTAAACTATTGCCACTCAGATCAAGTTTGATAAGGCTAGAGGCTGATGCGATGTCACTTGGTAACGATGTCAATCCGCACCCGTAAATGAGTAAATTCTGAAGATGTTTGGACCATTTAAATATTCCGTTACTAAGGCGAAGATGTTGATTATTACTAAGATCGAGTGTGATCAGTTTTGTAAGGGGTTTGAATGTTGCACGTTCAATCCAACTAAGATTGTTGATCGAAAGATCCAATGAAATCAAATATACGTATCGGCTGAAGGAGTTATTCAACAAAGTGTGAATTTGGTTGCCGGATAGGTCAAGAGTCCTTGTAATAGGCGGTAAATCGCTGGGCACAAAGGCGAGACGCCTGCTATGGCAGTCGACGCGTTTCTCAGGGTACAGGGTGCAATTCTTAAAGTCCAGTTCCCCTCTTTCATTTCGAACTGTTTCTAGCGGTGTTAAAGCTGAATCATCGCGCTGAAAGGACGCGTTTGATGCTGCTCCGGACCATCCATGAAGACACACTGCCAGGCTGATACACACAGCGAGGAATGTCATCCCGTGATTCAACATCGTTCTCGATTAAAAAATTCTCCTCTAAAGAAAAAAAGTGTGTGTTCCGGTTCTACCGCTTTTGTCAAACAACCAACCCCCAAAAAAGGGTGACACTTTTAGGAGGTCGCCAGTGTCAGGATGTGATAGATAAGATGACGTTGATGGCTATAATATAACCTCGTCAAGTCGGTACATTAAACATGTAGATGCTCACAATTGTCTGCTTTTAACACTTATATTGCCATGGATTCCAAAGCTCTAGCATTTGTGTGTATTGTAACTCGCAAAAAAGGGAGCTTTGCACTCAGGGAGTTAAAGCAAGGTATATCGTTGTCAAATTCAGAAAAGCGCTCACAGGACTGCAAGTCTTCAGAATTAGGCGGAGTCTGATCTGTTCTTCTGATGGAGCTGCCCAAATTAAAGCCCGTCTATCATGGCTCTCTTTCCGTTTGTTCCAAACAAGTTCAAACCTATAAATAGAGAATACATCAATATTTACCATGTTTTACACAATGGCAAGGGCACTGGTGCGTGGATTTGAGGGCGTTGCACATTAGTGAAAGAACAATTCAATTAAAAAAAAAAAAAAATTTCTGGAAGGACAACAAATAATTGTTCTAATATAATAGAGAATATATCAATATTTACACACTGGCACGGGGACTGGTGCGCGGGTATGATGGCATTGCAAATTTGTGATAGAACAATTCAATTTTTAAAAACAACATTTTGCCTTGAAGGCCAAAACATAATTTTTCTTTCCAGATACATGTACCATAAATGACATTCTTATCTACACACATCTTATTAATGTAAAGGTATACAAATCGACAGCCTCCAGTCCAGATTTTCAATACCATACCATACGTTTGAAAATCGGATCCCAAAATAACGACTCTTTATTATGTAAGCCCTCTAAAGATTTACAAGGAGCCATGATAGGCAGTCATTGAAATGAATGAAAATTGTGGCTTATATTAACACATATTATCTTATTGCTAAATGCACTTACCTTTCTTGGGTTTTGAACATGTCTTCTTTCACAACTGCATGGCTAATTTCGTTTAGATATCGAATACAACATTTTGCGTTACCTCGTGTATGACACCGACACAGCTGAGTGATTTGATTTTTTCCTTATTTGTTCAGTGACGAAATTAATTTTCTGTACGTACATGAGTGGACAGTAAACATGATTGGTCAACGAGATTTTCAGGGTCGATGGTTTTCATGAAAAAATATGTTTATTGACATTTCTATAACGGAACTGGTACCATTCATTGCCACGTATACGCACACATTGACAATGAATGGTGATGCAGTGTAACGATATACATGGCCGTAGAACAGTAGAACGGTTGATCTTGACATAAATAACATACCTTACCATAATACGTATACTACTATTACATATTCGTATCCTATATTTGCCTGCCAACCCAACAAATACATATCGCCATTCCAAATTTCTAATTTCATCTATCTCAATAATTTGCACTAAAGCTGGCCATAGTATTATTGCCAAGTCGCTGACTATATTGGCTCCCCCACATAATTTAACTTGTATGTATAATTTGTATTGCATGTGTGTTTTTAAAGGGATCTAGTAACGCTGCATGTCCGAGACCACGACGCTTCATTAGAAATCTAATGGTCCTCTCATACCTTGTTATATTCGTATATTACCAATATGAGCATGAAACAGGGTTTGGTTTTTCAAATGTCTCTTTCATCAGAAAGGTATTTACGATTGAAGTGTTTTGATGTTTAACTTTTCACTATTAGTCATAACTGTGTACACAATCAGTGCAATGAGATAGCCAAAATCATTTTGTATTTTCGCTCATTACTGGGCCATTTAACATCCATGTAACGTTATATTTTAACACAGTGCAGACTGAAAACAACTACACATAATATCATATACACTAAATGTATCATTTAAACACAGTTATCTCTCCTTAAAACATGTGCCAAAACTTCGATGGCACTCTAAATAAACAATGTGGCAATTGATCTCCTAGCTTGTCTGACTCTATAGTTTCTAGTGTAAAATACCCCGTGGAGTGACCAACTACAAAACCCCCTTATTCAATCATTTTACCCAAATCAACTTCACCTGTTCACACAAAAACATTTCCCTTATTCCCCAGAATGTATAAAATAATGTATCATCTATCAATCGTACAGCTTCCCCAATATGTTAACCTTGTATATATGCAACAATATCATAGTGAATTATAGATTTTAAAGGCCTCTTTCATTCTCTTTGCGTCAACCTTCAAAAGCGTTATAAGTCTATATTTCTGTTTTGTATACAGAGTATATTGTGCTTATTTCTCAAATAAAAGTAATAACCCTTCTATTTTAGACGCCGCTATATTATGAATCATCAATTATTTTGATCCCATAACAATTGCTATGTTACTTTGTTACATAACCTATCTCTCAAGTCGCACTGTCAGACACAATAAATAATATGCATACATTGTGCAAATTGGTACGTAAAGAGTTTCGTATCCAGATGGCGGATTGGCGCGCGATGGGTTTACCTCTAATTAACTGCTATAACTCTTTGATTATCCTACCATGACACTGATATGCGTATTAAGATTCTGCCCAATATTACACTAGTGACAATGTAAGAGTTAAAGGGGCAGTTCAGTTTTGGTATAGAGGGTGCTGCAAAACATATTTTCGTGTAAGGTAATTAAAATTAAGTGTACAATGCACGGGCGTCGATCTGTCATTGATACCCATTGATTAGGGGGGATGATCCATTCATCCATCCCCCCTGATGAATGGGTAGTACATAAATATCGACGCCAATGGTACAATGGGAAAGCTCATATCATTTCAATGACAGAATAAACTTTCATTGAATAGAATCGGTTCAGAAACGGCTGAAATATCAATAAATATATCGGAATAAATTTAGGGCCCAGATCGAAGATTTTGGATGAAATATACAAAAATTCTTAAACAAACATTTTCAAAAGAGAGTTTTCAATAGTTGTTGATAATCTGTCTATTTATTATTTATTATTTCAACAAAATATCAGATGCTTAAATGTGTATGAAAAATGGTTGAAACCAATGCTTGTTTATATAGCGCCTGTTTGTGTTTTAATTGCTCTTTTGGAACGATAACATGCTATGTAATTAGTCGTTTGTAATTTTCTATACCTCTCGGGCATAATGGAGTTATAACTATTAGTTTGGAATGTTTTTGTGCAGGTTTTGGTTAATAAAGCTCATCTTTACCAAAACTGTACTACCCCTTTAAACCTGCGTCACAAATCAAACGGACCCCGGGCGATTGCCGCATCTCCGTTGTCTGTGTTTTGCATTAATTTGAATGAAGCAATATGCGTACGAGACAAGGCGGGGATATGTGACGTTGGTGGAGGTGGTGGTGGGGGGGGGGGGGGGGGGGGGCGGGGTCAGGGGAATACTACTCCCCTCAGCTCCTAAGGGTTTGGATAAAAAAACACATGCACACAAATCAGGTAAAAAGCGCTTAATACTTTGATTTTACAAAATATTTTAAAGAAAATCGATCATATTTCTATGAAAAATACATATGTTGACAGACTGTGCTCATGTTTAGAGACAAAATTAGATAAAGAGAGGATGGATGTTGTCAGGAAATTCGAACACAGCTTCCAGTCTCATGTATGCATGTTGAAATAACTTATACAGTATACATGGTATAGCTAGGGTCAAAGCAGGCGAGGGAGAGGTTGGAGGGGGGGGGGGGGGGGGGGAGGTAGTCCGAAATCAAATGTCAGCCAATGTTTCGGGGGTTCTTTGACAATGTTTGTTTTCTCATCTGCTCTCTAGATGGAGGGGATAGTATGACGTCATGATATTAAATAATAATACCCCTCGAGAACGAGATGGGTTTTTCTGTCTAGGAGGGGGGATGCAAGTCGTTAATGCTATGCACACTGCATAGACAAGAATTATATAAAACATTGTATTGTTATACATGTTAATTGTTTTCTATATTCTCTTGAATACATGGGATTTATTGCGATAAATAATAATCCCAGTTCAAGACAATGGGACAATGGCGGGGGGGGGGGGGGGGGGGGGCTAGAGACATAGGCGCCGGAAGTGGGGGGGCAGGGGGGGGGCGGCCGCCCCCCCAATCCAAAAAGTGGGGGGGCAAAACGCGTTTTTGCCCCCCCAAAAAGCCCCCCCCCCCATAAAAAAAAAGAAAAAAGAAAAAAAGAAAAGAAAGAAAGAAAGAAAAGAGAAAAGAAAAAAATGATATGTATCAGCCAATACTTGTTAATTCCAACGTTTAAAACCTTAGTTATACATTCTATTTAAAATTTTCGCGGCGCGCTTCGCGCGCAAACAAATAATCTCAGTGTTGGTGTTGTGTAAATTGCATATGGTACCGTCTGGGGTGGGGTTTTCTGTACCGGTCCACGTAGTTCCTGTGTAGGCTGTTATTAATTGCTATGGCTGTTTGTGTGACGTGCACCAAATTGCACTAAATGCAAAATCTTCCCAATGGGAGGGGATACCCCAGGCCTCCCAAACCCTCCCCATCTGGCTCTGCCCCAGCTAAGATATGCTTCATAAGGAGAATGATAACTAATCTGTGTCTAAATATGATTCAATTTGATAATATGGATTTTAGTGAGCGCCGCTCTGAAGAAGTGATAAGTTTCTTTTGGCGCTCAGTTTATTATTAATACTACTTCTGCTGCTGCAATTTTTACTTCCACTATTACTGCTGCTACAATAACTATTACTTCAACTACTACTACTACTACTACTACTACGACGACGACGACGACGACGACGACGACGACGACGACTACTACTACTACTACTACTACTACTACAACAACAACGACAACGACGACGACGACGACGACGACTACTACTACTACTACTACTACTACTACTACTACTACTACACTCTAAATTACAAGGATTTAAAATTAAATCTATTAGATTTACTTTTAAATCTTTCTTCGGCTGTGGTTAGGGACCAGCCGATCATGATTTAAAATAAATCTTTTGTTGGATTTAAAAAATATAAATCCAGATAGATTAAAAATGAAGCCCTTTTGGATTTGTTTTATGTTAATCTTATTAGGCCCCAGGCGAGTTCATGGCATCCTAATGCATTATTCATAATCAGTGATGCAGGCCACAATTTTCAGTTTTTAGTTTACTGTGCATGATACATTTATTTACTAAATAAAGCGCTACTCACCAATTATCATGGCAAAAGAAAAAATAGAAGACTAAGAGAGGATTCGAACCCGTGACACCGAGCGTGGAGGTCCACAGCGTGACCACTACGCTACGTAAATCGATGATGGAAAGAGTGGTCTCATTGTAATCATATCCTTAACTCTAACCAAAACCGAGTATAAAACTAAGAAAACTGAGCTTCAGAATACCGCAGTAGGTCACGTGCGAAATATCTCTGTTCTCATTCGTCAAATCTCCGATAACCTGGCGTTATTTTCCAATCCTTTGATGGATTGAAAATCACACCTTGGCCTTCGATTAACAATTGCTTTCGCGCGACTTTTTAAGTCTCCATAGATTTACAAATAATCTAAGTGTATTTATATTTGTTTTAATCCAAGCTACGATTTAGATTTTAAATCCCTGTAATTTAGAGTGTACCACTACCGTGTCCGGACTACTACCCCCTGGACATCCACCCCCCGGACGATTACCCCCCGGACAACTACCCCCCTAGGACCATTACCCCCCGGACAACTACCACCCGGACAATTACCCCCCTAGGACAATTACCCCCCAAGACAATTACCCCCCAAGACAACTACCCCCCAAGACAATTAACGCCCGAGACAATTACCCCCCAAGACAATTACCCCCCAAGACAATTACCCCCCAAGACAACTACCCCCCAAGACAACTACCCCCCGGACAATTACCCCCGGACAACTACCCCCCGGACAACTACCCCCCGGACAATTACCCCCGGACAACTACCCCCCGGACAACTACCCCCCGGACAATTACCCCCCGGACGACTACCCCCGGACAACTACCCCCCGGACAATTACCCCCCGGACAACTACCCCCCGGACAATTACCCCCAAGACAATTACCCCAAGTCATCTTCCAGTCGCGTCGCGAGGGTGAACGGATGGGGGGGGGGGGGGGGGGGCGCAACTGCGAGGTATAGTGGAGCGATTTGGTGCATATCATAGTATAAAGTTGTTATTTGGTGTTGGAGGGAAAAGCACGGTTTCCACTCCCAAGGGATTTTAAATGCGATTGAGTACATTTTCTTCACGAAATAGCATTTAAAATCGCGAGGGGAAAAATTCCATGATTTTCCCGACAGCAAAGTTAACAGCTGTTGTATTATCTGAATTGCCATGTAACAGTGCCATGTAATATCCAAAAAATATTACATATATGGCAGCTCATGTAGGTTGACTGTATTTACTAAGTAAGGTAATACACAGTAATATTATATGAAACGTAGTTCAAGTGTATGGAATCAAACATACATAATGTATGCATATTAAAGATAAATAACAGTTTTGGGAAAGTTACAGAAAACATTTATAATTTATCAATATTGTTGAATAAGTATCTAAAAAGGGCTTGTGTGGTAAAATCCGAACCTAACGATGCGTTAAATACAGAAATATCAGCCCACCCGTGAAATGTATAAATCCACAGCCCGTTCGCACCTGTCCGCGCCGCTAGCGCTGGACTGGATGGAGTATCGACAAGCTGGGGACAAGCCCGTATAGCGAACGCACCTGGTCAATAATGCAAGTAGCGTATGCGCGATTCCGCTTTGGCGATATCTATCCGCAGCGGAACGATTTGATAATTTACCAAATATATCAATTAGTAGGCGGTTTCCAGGCAAAATTTGTATCATCCCGTATTAGTAAAAACATATTCTGTCACATTATTGGTAATAAGAACTTCCATTTCATTTTTTAAGAGGGGGGCGTTTCCAAAACTGGCCTATACCTTTAAAAAGTGGGAGAGACAATCACCTCCACCTATAGGGGGGGGGGGGGGGGGAGGGGGTGGGGAGGCATGTCTCCCCTTCCCGTCCCCGGGTGCATTGTGCGCATTCAATTTTGCCAATGTTGTTACCGCAGTTGTATTTAGCAGTTCAAATCGTTTTTTAGCATTATGATTCATATATTGATTATTCGGAAACATTTTGTTTGCATTCGATTTAAAACGTAGGCTATTTCGATTTCGAGTAAATTCGTGATTACGTAATACCGCCCTCCGGGCAATTGAATACTTTTACTGTTATAATGTCGATCAGGAGAGAAATAAAACTCACGTCTACATCATTTTGAGAGTCTTGCAACTGAGCTTTATTCAATAAAAACATACATTATGCCACATGGCGGGTAAATATAACTCATTCCTGGTAATCGCGCGAACGCGCGGTTGCGGTTACCGTTCAGTAGGTCGTGGGAAAATGGGAATCGAACATGATAATATCTATTTGATTTTGCAAACACAATAAATGCAAATAACGTGGTCTGTTTAGTTGAATGCTAAAAGTGGTAAATCACTTGACCGAAAAGCTAAATCGTATGAACATAATACAATTTTGAACCAAAATTACAAGCCTTCAGCTCAATTTCGTGAAATTGAATGACATGCTTATTGAAACGAATGAAAAGCTTACGAAATTGACCGAAAAACATATAGAACATGTGATACGCCTAGGTCACACATGCACCGGATGCCGCACGATCTTTTTACCTACATTTCGGATTGCGATATCGTACGATGTCTGCAGTATATTGGTGTATTGGCAGTCCCGTAGCATGGGGGTGCGTACAGGCGCGCCGGAAGCAGTTTTGGATTGGGGGGCAAAGACCTAAGGGGGCTCACGATTTTGTGTGTGTAGGGGCTCATGCCCAACCACACTCACAGGGTTGACAACTTTGAGCCTGTGGTGAGAGCACCGTGAGAGTGAGACATTGCGAGGGAGCGAAGCGACCAAGCCCAAGGGAGCTTAGCGACTGAGCGGAGGGAGGGTGTGGGAGGGGGGTGTCCCCCCTCCCACGGTAGGGAGCTTTTGCATTTTTGGACTTGAAATTGTGCAATTTGGTGCATACCTAGATAGGATCTGGGAAAGCGTGTTATGATTTAATCGACCAGAAATTTTGTTTTTACGAAGAAAACAAATAATTGACACACTAATAAATATGCACCCCAACACACACACAAATATTGTATTTAGTGTCATACACAGTTCCAACATAAACCGTATGCCACATTATGTATGATCCAACAACATAGCCTACAGCCAAGAATGAGTCCCGAGGGCTGGGGCAGAGCCAGAGGGGGAGGGTTTGGGAGGGGGTATCCCCCTCCCACGGGGAAGACATACTAGTAATCCGAACGCTGCTAAAATCACGACCGTAGTGCAGTGGCCAGCGGCTTTCGAATTTCAGAGCGCCGTTGATATGCTAGGTGTGGCGGCCGGGGTGCGCATGTTGCTGCAAACGCTCAC